>JAFBJU010001443.1:240705-324256 GCA_016785305.1 Colistium nudipinnis
TTTTCTGCTTTGAGTAGTTAACATTTTCAATATAATGTATTTACAGTAATTAATATAACATTTTGATAGTGTGGTTTAAGTTATTTTATTTAAATACAGAATTTGGATACTTCCTTAAGCACAAATACTCTACTGCATTGTTAAATTGCAACGCAAAAAAGGATAATTCAATTGTAGTTTATATATGAAAGTTAATCCATTTAATTGTGGCCTGCCATCATACTGTTTAAATATAATATCATTTTGGGAGCGACCGGCCATGTAAAGCTTCCTAAGGTGACATTCGCATTTCTGTATGTGACTTTAATATCTATTTGTATGCAACGTCTCTCTCTGTCAAAGCTAGTTCCAATTTACAATGCGTTTTCCCGAGCTCTGAAAACACTCAATTTATTTATGTGTAGCGTTTATGAGTAGACATCAATGTGCATTCTGCTGGCACTTAGGTCCTTGCACATGGTTGCGCAAGGCCTTCAGCTAATGAGAAGTTGTTCAGTTTGAGTAGAATGCGAAGTAAATCAGTAGAAATGCTCTGAAATGAACATTGTAATCAAACATTTTCCCAATGAGGGTCTGTGCAGTTAAATGTCTTTAATTTAGGACTGTGACATGTCATCGGCTGCAAATTGCCCTCCTGCATTTCTTCGCCATGGCTCTGTCCTCTGCCAGATTGGTGTTTCATCGGTTTGTACCGGTACAGTGGCTCGCATTGATTGATCAAGGCGATGCATTTATGCACACGAGCCACTCATGCTGGCGCTAATGGCCCGTGGATATGGAGGCATTATGCAAATGGTTCCCTGGCTCTTGAAACGGAGTGTGGGTGAGTGAGCGACGGAGAGAAGCTGCTGATTTTTACTTCATTTTAGTTGTGTTTTGTCCTCCTATTTATGTCTGAAAGCAGTGGTTTGCTGTGCCATTAGGCTCGGGATGAATGGCGGGGCATTTGTGTTCCTGATTGTTTTTGAGTTTTACGGGTACAACTAAGACAGAGAAGGAAGATGTTGTTGCCACTGCTGGCTTCTACCCGCTGTTTTTTTTGTTTTTTGGCTATTTTGCTTTGCTTTACAGACGAATAGCTTTTTTGGTTATTGAGGACTTAAGGATTCTAATCTGAGCTGCTGTGATTTTTTTGTTTGTGCGCATGTGTCGCACTTATGTTTGTTTGCATTGCCTTTTTTCACAGTGAAACATCTCTCCCCTTTACATAATGGCATGTGCAGGGCAGACTGAGATGAAGAAGAGACGGCATCTGTCTTATCCTTTGCTTTTTTCCAGTCGCACTCATTGCTTTTGTCTCTTGTTCTCCCCTCAACCTGCAAAAAATGGGGGAAAAAATGAGTGGACTCTTATCAGTCTCTTGTACACGGGAGTAAAGAGGTTGTGAGGACTGTTCGGTATTCTTTACAGGGCCAGGGGGATTTTTATTATGCCCGTCTTTTTTCTTGCCCTCTGTTTATCTCCGTGCAACTTTCTCTCTCTCTCACTCTCTCTCTCTCTCGTCCTCTCTCTATTTAGCTATCTGACAGAGGGCTGCAGGATCCTGCAGAGTGGGTGTTGGAGCTCTAATTCAATTTATTCTACTGCTCAGAGACAGACAGAGAGAGCGGGGGTGGGAGGGGGGAGGCAGTGAGAAGACGGAGTGAGATCGGGAGAAGGAAGGAGACCACAGATGTTAGGGAACATTTCCTATTAGCAGTGGAGAGGCAGGCTTTACAGGAGGCCGGCCTGACGCTGTGACATCTGGACTGATCCCTCGGCTGACTGGAATTATGTGTGTGTGAGGGTGTGCGTGTGATGTGTGGTTATTACCAGCTACCACAATATGTCCAAAAACTGCCAACACTGAGTCCGAAGAAAGAGAAAACAAAGGAGAAAACATATTCCTGTCTCTATTACTCAGACAGCCGCTGGCTGAAATGCAAATGATTTGAGTTGGACCAGGCATTCCTATGGGGTCAAGGTGAATGGATGAAAACGCATATTTTTACACATCCAAGAAAATATAGATAGAAAATATATTATTGTGGGAATCTTGGACATTACAACTACATATGGGATGTGATAAGATAAGACATTTCTCATTGGTGTGAATGGTTGTTTGTTGCTGTATGTGCTCAAGCTCCCTCAGCAAATAAGTGCTATAGTTAATGGATGGATTGAAGAAAAGATAAGTTAAATAGTTGTCTCCTCTGAATATCTCTTGTCCTGTAACCAGCCGTGATGGTCAATAATTTTTCAAATCAGTACCTTGATTTGCCAGTCGTATCAGACGCATTCTTGTCCTGTTTACAATTGAATGCTTGCTTGGATGATGTAAAATGCACTACATCCATAGCTTTTTTGATGTTATTATATTTAATGCAAAATGAAATACCATGTCAGCATGCGATGAAAAGCATCCCCTATTAACCCCAAACCTTCTATTTTTAATATATATTTCCATCCTGCAGGACAGAGCATGTATCTCCGTCCTTGAGTGAAAGAAATGTTCCCGTGCACATTGCAGAAATCAGTTATGATGTTCCTCACGTTTTGATCTCAGGTTCTCATCTTTTTGTAATGCTATCAATTAGCTCCTTAATATGGAAGTTTCCGCCCCCCCACCCTTGAACAGGCACTTCAACTTGTACTTATGTTTTTTATTTTTTTATAACTGTTAGGATATGGCTTTGTCGACGTGCAGAAACTAGTGTTGCTTTAGAGTAGGGACAGCTTTGTTGATACCCGAGTACCTTAAACAAATAGCCTGCTTTTGCCAGGGCAGGATTAGTCTTTAGCTGGCTGGTAGCTCTACTTAAGTTTGTGCTTAATCTTAATTACAAAGTGTTTAATTACATTAGATTAGTTTTAATACTGTTGTTGTTGATGTTGATATTCCTTTGGAAATTTAACTTATCTGCTGAGTAAGTACAGCTGCAACTCCATCTTTGTAAAAAAAAAGGTTATATGCTTATACTTGGAATAGGGTTCCAAATCAGATTTTTAATACAGTTTAACCTTACCCTAATGTTGCCATGGTATAAAGTATTATCAGGTGATTAAAAATCACTTTGTTAGTCTCTGATGGAGCCAGCAATCACTGCTATACCCCTTCCTGCCACAAGGCGGATGCAGTAATTTCGACGATGATTTTCCACCGTATGTAACATTCATGTTTTTAACATGTTGTTAAATTCATTTAATAATGTTCAGTTTTATGTGAAGCACTCAGTGCATGTCATTTATTCATTGTTAAATACATTTAACATGCTTTTGTCGTAGGAAACACACTATACACATAACGTTTGTTAATATTGATTTCACAGAAAGATCATTCAATAGATTATATGTTCCTGTTTTCTAGGATCATCAGAACAGAAAAGCAGTGGTTAACGACATCCATTAAAGAGAAAAAACTTGGTTTACATGCATAAACCACCAGGATGTCATGTGGCGTGTGTACATGACGTTTTTTTTAAAGCCTGTAGTCTTTTTTTGACAGGTTGTTTATTTTGACATACTCCAACCAGACAGACAAACACCCTTAAGGCGTTCATTTTATATAAATGCATGAAATATTTTCACGATGGTAATGAAAACCCCTCTGGACCCTCTCTCTCTGTGCTAACCTGCTGCTTCACATTCACCCGCGTCATGTCTTGACACTAGATCCTACTTCATGAGGCCAGTGGGAGGATGTGTGTGTGTGTGTGTGTGTGTGTGTGTGAGTACGATGGCGTGAGCCGGAGGAGTGGGTGACATGACAGATGTGAGACACGTCGGGCGATAATGAGCCGCGTTCGGGTCAGATAACTGTGGGGAAATGACAGAGAGACAGTCACAGTGCCGGCCATCCCACTACCCTGTATGCATGTCTGTCTGAGTGTTTGTCTATTTATCATTATGGTAATCCAAAGATGTTTGTAGCTGATCAATGTCACATTCATGTAAACTTCTGTTTCAGACATAGACATAGATGACTATAAATGATGAGTTTTATTTATTTTCACTTGTCTACAAATCATCACAAGGTTATCCAAGGGTGGAATTAGACTGTTTTTAAAAGATGTTCTTGACTTATGAAGATAAAACAAAAATGAAAGACACAAGGAAAAAATCATCTTAATAGACATGCTTAATATTAAAATGTATCTCAGATCAGTCTGATAGCAGGGTCCATAACACTTTTATTATTATTTTTTTTTATTTATTTATTATTATTTAGCTGTGACTGAAGCTTCCCAACCCTGTACTGGACCCATTCTCCACTGTCAGTTTAAAGCTTATTATAAATATTTGCAACACACATTTGTCACCAGGGACACCACCACCACACGTGGCTCTCGGTCTATGAAACTGGCCCACACTTCATTAAACAGGTTTAGATTTCACAGTCAAAGAGTACAGTAGCTCCTCTGAAAGAATCCCTCGGGTGAAATGTGTGAAACATCAGTGCAGTCAAAAGCTTTTTATATACTGAGAGAGGCTTTGTAGTGTTGCCATTTCAAAATATTGCAAAAGGGCCTGCGTCGACACGCACAGCAGGACCAGACTGAGCCACTAACGTAGGAAATCTCCCATTTTACATTTCTTATAGCATAGCATTATCAGGATTACAATTTATTGATATAAATAAATATAAATGCAGCCAGATGCTACCTGCACTCCGTGTTCTCCCAATTAGAAATGCAACTTTATGCATCCTCTCCTTCATCCACCCACTGACCATCTGATGGACTTACTGAGTTTGTGCAACTCAGGCAACTGAAATGTGCATGAGGGAGACGTGCTCATGCCACATACCTGCAGTGACCACAGTTTAACCCCCTTTCCCCCGTTTGTTTCCCGCCTGCCTCTTTGTGTGAACTGATTGTGGTGTCTCTGTCAACTGTCATGAACCCCTGTGTATGTATAGTCAACACAAATCAGAGCAATTTGATGTTTTTTTAAGATCCAGAGTAGTCGTCTGATAGCAAAGCGCACCAACGGGATGTGAAGACCATCTTTTTATCTTTTTGTTTGCGTCGTGTTGAACAAAGTTTTTACTTGCAAGCATTTTAGTGCACTCACTGGCAGAAACAGTGCTGAAGAGGGCCTTGATACCACGTGTTAACAAGAAAACAATATGGGCATGAAAACGGTCACTTACTTTGCAGCCCCGTTTCCCTTCTGTTTCATACCTTTGACTATAAATATAATGAAATCAAAGTTACTCTACATACCGGCCGTCTTACAAGTCGAGGCACGATTTTGTACATGTACAGTTCATTTGTGTGTTTCCATCGCTTCGGCAAGCCCTCCTCCAAGCCATTTCTATAAATAACAGTGCATCCCGATTGCAACTGTGAAAAGTGGGTTAAAAACAATAAAGCCCACCTCTGCCTTCTCAAGAGCTGCCGCTTTGGTTTTAATAACGGTAATAGTAATATAATAATGAGGGTTGTATGGCGGGGTGGACATTTTAAGACATCAATCACATTCACTAAATTCCTTCACAATATACATTTGTAATGCTGACATTAGTGTAGATATAGGGCTCTATTCAAGCGGTGCCATGCAAGACATAGGGTTTATGGATAATAAATCAGTGAAATGGGCCGCTGCAGTTGCCGAGAAAAGCCTATATATAGCCTGTCATAATACCATATATCTGTTGCCCCCAAGGCAAGTATTTTAATTGTAGGACTGAAAAATACTGAAGAATACGCAGCAGCTTCCTGTCGAGCCCAACTTTTGCTTCTGTGTGCGGCTCTGTCACAGCAGCATGTCGGCAGCTGTCCTCATCCTCTACCCTGACATATGTCTTCTCATAACTACAGCCTTCCTCTTGTGCCACAGCAGCACTGGTTTGAGGCTTGGGAATATTTAAAACGGATTAACTGGCTAACTAATCGCGCTCATCAGACTTTGACATTTTTGCGTGGGTTTTCACACTTTACCATCAATCTTGAGAGACAAACAGTCAGGACTCCAACCCGCATGGCACTATATCAGAGAATCAGGAACAGAGAAGTGAAACAAATGGAGCGGAGGGGAGGTGAGCGAAGAGGCAGGGGAGGCGAGAGGTTTTTAAGAACAGTTGTAGCACCACTTGAAGTAGATGTTCCAGCTGGAGGCACCACGGACGGCAACAGTTCACAGTAGACATTTCAGTACTACGGACAGCTCAGTGCAGCGGTTGCTGGCGATATGCATTCAGCACCAGAGACAGCTCTCTCTCCTTGACTCTGGAATCTTGTCTCATTTGTCTCCTGATTAAATACATGCACGTGTCACTTTGTACTACTGACAAATAAGTCCGCTGAAGTAGAATGATTTCTTGTCAATGATGCATTTGATTGAAATGAAAGTAAGGTGCTCCTTCCTCATTGCGTTCTGTCGTGTGACAAAAGGAGCAAATCTGGACACCACTCAACACATTTGTTGCGTGGTTACACTTCTTCCGATGCACCTTGTCCACTACCACAAACCGGCAAGAGTGACAGTCGGTCGGTTGTACTGCTGCTTACGGCTGGAATGATACTCTGCCGAGTTGTTGGACAGAGCTGTCCAAGGGATTGTTTAGGATTGACATGTTGTGATTGATTATGAGGGAAATATGGAGTATCGAGCTTCTGAATATCCACGATAACGCACCACTGAGGAGTTGCTATCTGCACCAACACAAAATTGTTTGGGGTGATGATTTAAATTCTGTCATTCTAATGGCGTCACTCCTGTGGTGTTGTCATCAGCGGGGGCAAGGGGGTCATCAGTGATGAACGCTGTTGTTTTTTGGAGCAGAGGGACTGAAAACTGAGTAGATTAAATGGTGCATTTAACTAAGAGGCTTGGGATAAGGAAGTCAGAGATCAGTCTTGGCTCATGCCAGTAGTAGCTACATTTAGCCTAGCTTGTTAGCGCGTGCCATCTGTTCACACACAGATTAACGCTCCACAGCAGGCACTAGCTACGGGTACATTCTCCGTCTCTGGACTGTTTGGGCTGCTACTCAGTAAACGTATTTCCCGTTACATAGGGAGGGAGGGGGGAGGAATTCTGTGGAATTTTTCGGTCCATGATATATATTAATACACCCATCTACATATGGGTGTATTAATATGGTCGGAGGGCAAAGGTTAGGAGAACAAGAGCTTTAGAACCATGTAACTGGTCAGTGACATGAATTTCCGATCAAGCAGTAGCGCACGACAATCCGGTTCCTCGGTGATTACATAAGATTTTATTGCTATACTATATTTGAATGGGATCAGGTCCGTTTGTGATTTGCTCTAAATATTAATGCACCTCCGATTGTCTACTCCTTCTCGTCTCCTCTCCTCATGACCTTGTCCGTCACCTTCTCTCTTATTTCTCCTCTGAGCCTCCTCATGCTGGTCCGTACTTCTGCCCTTCCCAAACCTGAGCTGGGATGAATGCATCTTAGAGTGTGTCAGTTAAAAACGTAACGTATCAGCCTCCACGAGGACTATCTTGCCGGGAAAAGAATTCCATGTAGAGCGAGCAACGCTTTACACAAATTGAAAAAAAAAGAAAAGTTGTCAGCTTTTGTGAGGTTGGCATTGTCGTTTTGAAATCAAAGTTATCAAGTTAATAGATCTTTAGTGAAACAAGGTGACATCTTGATGAAGGCCCATTATTAAAAGCATGACAATACACAGGAGCTGATCAGCAGCGGTCAGGGGTCTTCAGTGACCATTTTGGCCCTTATGGCACACGAGACAATTAATGTTAATAACTGCAGCATCAGACGGATATTAACAATATTCTGATGTTTTTATTTGATGAATGTGGGTACCAAAAAAAAATCTAAATGCTATGTATATGAGATTATATGTCTCATTAAGCTCTGCATGTTAAGAGCAAATTAAAAGGCAGTCATACTAGCAGCTGAGTAAGCATGTGTTAAATATGGTTATCAATGTCTAAGAAGAAAAAAAAACACTACTATGTTGGAGTCCAGTGGAATGACTGATTACATTCTTTCGTGTGGTTTCCTGTTTTTTAATTTCAATTACACTTTTTAAAAACATTGTTCCTCAATATGAATTTGGATTAACTGCCAAGAATATATTGAGGAGATAGAAGGGATATTATTAACTGTGTACAAATGTGGGGGTAGTGGTGTTTTACAAAATAAAAGCCCCTTGTTGACAATTTCAGTCAGCCCTAATGAAATTGAGAATGTTAATGTTAAAATTAACTATCATTCTTTGGAAAATGTAATGTAATCTAGCACATAACACGGGCATCCATCTTCTGGAAGGTAATAGTTAGTTAGTTTTTTTTATTGGAATAATAATAATAATAAGTCTCTAACAAGTTAATGTTTTGTGTGCATAGGTTTTTGGCTGAGTTGTGTGTTTTTGCTTTTGAAACACTAAAATGCCCTTGCTTTCACATCAAATCTACTGTTGGCTTCTTGCACTGGCTACTTAAGGTTTCGCCATCTGCTTTATAAGTAGGTATGACTTCCAAATCACTGCTTCCCACTTAGCTAGCTTTTACACCAAATACTATAAATAGCTACCAGCTAATCCTGTGCTGTCGACTGTATTTTTTTGTATTCCTTCTACTTGGCGCTAACCTCTCCAAAATCTGACATTTGGTTGGAGGATATTGATGTGGTTTGAGGAGGTCGCCAGCAAAATCAGAGCATACTCTTATTGTGTTAAGCAACTTAGTTCCTTATTTTTTTGAGCGGCAAGGAAAAACTGCTTGGGGAGATACAACAGCAGGACCTGAGCAGCATGGATGGGAGGCAGATTGATCTGTTTGTTTGAAGTTGCGTTTAAACAGAGCTGTGATTTCAGTCCCAGGTCCAGTGATGAATGGCCTTCATCCAGCACTTGAAGCAACTTGACTGTCATGGTCTCTGTGGAAACTGCTCGGTGTAAGCCCCTGGCAGTTAATGACCAGATAACTGCAGGTGCTGTAATACCGCTCCTGTGATATATGGTAAATGGGAGCTTGAACTTTGACCTCTTTTCTCTCTCTCTCTCTAGCGAAGCTTTAGGATAAGCTCGTTTTAAGTCAGCTTCTGTACGCACAAAAGATATGTTTTTCATTGAGAACTGTTTAATAGAGCATCTAAAAAATTAAGAAAATGTTTGTGTGTGTTGTCGCAGTTTTCATTTCAAACAGAGTTGCATTTACATTCGAATTTCCTTCAAATTACACTGTTTGACTTCGGAAACACTTCAAATGAATTTCCAAAAATGACTTGAAAACATTGTTTATGTTTGCTTCCTTGTACGTATCCATGCTTTGTGGGAATGCTGCATTTCTTTACACACAGATACTGTTGCAACAATCAGAAGGTCCAACTTTATAAAAGCACTCATCTGTACTTCTAGTAGTGTTAAAAAAACTCCACTGGTTATATTTCATACAAAGACAAACCCAACGTGTGAAGATGGCCTGGGATAATCTTTCAAGTGACAACAGGATTTTCCAGTCTTTTCATTAAGTACCTTTGAGCCATCGGTCTGATTACACTACGTTTGACAGATCAGCACCACACTTTGGATGTTTTAAAATGCATCATTTGAACGGTATGTTCATGTATAAGTGATCAGTTGTCATAATACTTTCACATAAAAAGGACATATTCATTTTAGTGGAAAAAAATGTAATCAAATTATTACAAAACACTCGATTCTCTGTTTATCCCTCCTTTGCAACGCATACGGACAAAGTAATAAGTGTGTGCGTGCATGCGAGCTTGGTTGTGTGTGCACGTGTGTGTGTTTAAGCTATTTGTCCCTGATAATGAGCTGTCGCTTGACTGTCAGGATGGCTTGACCTCTTAGCCACCCTACTGACACAAACACACACAGAGTCCCGAGCGCTCACAGTCGACAGGGTGACAGACCATAATGCTCCGCACAACAGAAGCAAACACTAGAAAAAGAGCCGCATCCTGTCATCTACACGTCTTCTGTTAATGGAAAATAGACTTTACACAGTCTCTTACAGAATCACTGCATTTGCAGTTTCTCTCACTCGATCCTTTTATGGTAGACATCATTACATAAACACAGTTGTGATTGATCTTAGATGCTTTGGCTTTTTTTTTGTGAACTTGATGTTATACGGTGGAAAGCCTTGCTGCACTCACCTCTATGGGTACAAATGCAAAATCCTTTGAAACATGTGACCTCACCCCTGACCCTTGACCTCAGTCGAATGTGATCCAAACACAGCTGAAGACCAACCCAGGTGGCATGTGATTGGCCTCATTGCTCATAGCAAGCAGATCCCAGGAAATGGCCTCTGAATGTTCTTTTTGAAAACATGGATGAAAGAGGATAGGTTGGTGGAGAGAGAAGAGTGGCAGGGAGAGCAATAACAGGAAGACCAAGAGATGTGGTCTCTGATGAGTTAAGGGCCACAGTTATTGACCATGTGGTGAATCACTTTGAGGGTGCTGCCAAACCTGCGGCGTTCAGCTGTTGCATCAATATTGACAACAGGTGAGACCTGCATCCCTCAACTATTGAACTACAGTACAAATTTTTTCAAATTTTACATCGACTGACATTTTTTAAATATACCATATATTGTGTTTTATTACTGCATGTCATATTCAAAAGGCTGCCTCGTACAGGAGGGAGAGGCCCATTGTAGTTTGGCCGGGATGCGTGTTTGTTATGCAGACTGTGTGAAGTGTTTTGAATATGTAGCTTCAATGTTGACCGACGCTTGTTGGCAATTGAATGTAAATACTAGATGTGCATTGTTATTGCTCTGTGTATTGAGTTGTCATTTTAAAGGCAGAAATAACGAAATAACCGCACAGCGAGGGCGCCGTGCGGATGCCTCTCTGTTTGCTGAAAGTTTTACTGGGTCCAGGTGTGATGCACCGCACAGTGAGTAACAGCCCGTGACCCAGTTGAGCTTTGCCACTCAGCATGACCTCATTCTGACAGGGAAAAAAATGACAAACAATCAGTGCCTTGCAGCTGTTTTCATCTGGCACATCGCGTCAAAACACTGGTGAATTGGACTTCATTTGATGTGGCAATATGGATCATGAGCGAATTCATGCATGTGATGCAGCATGAAGCAGGAAAAAGCTGACTTCCCTCAACCAAAATACAACTGTATGTCACCCACTTGTAATGATAGGTCTTGTGAACTGACCCTTTCACAGCAAATATTTTAATTTGAATATTTTATATTTTTCTGCAATTTTTGTGTTTTATGTCAGGTGGTGTTGAGCTTAAAGACAACGGGCTAGTTGACCTTAATCCTGCATCGGAACACAAGTACTCTCTCTCTGTCTCGTGTGTGTGCGCGCGCGCGTGTGCGTGCGTGCGTGTGCAAGTGGCTGTATTAGATGCGTCATCTGTGGCACTTTAACCAGCACTCGCAAGACCACACATACACACACATACGTGTGTGGTGAGATAAGCTTGTTAGCAAGGCTTTGGCTCATAGGAAATATCTGATTGTGCGAACAGTATCTGGGCAGGGTTTGTCTCAGATGCGTTTGTGTGTGTGTGTGTGTGTGTGCTGCGTGTGCATGCTTGTGCTGGTGTGTATAGCAGAGGTGTGCAAAGAGAAAAGAGACATTCTCAAATGTTGTAAATTGTGTTCCTGCTAACATAGTACAATAACAATGGCATGTGTTTGTAGGTATGCCGTTTGTTTTGCTTATAGGATGTTTTTTGCATATTGACCCACTTTGGATTCAAAGAGGCTTCTTTGACTCTGCGGGCAACCCTATCACTGATCACTGATCTGCTGTGTTCATGTGGCAGTAATCTTCTTTAATCGTATCATTTCTGTCAGTCTACCTATGTACTTGGGAAGCCCAAGTGAGATTTTGGCAGGGTCACATGGCGAGCAATCCTCGAGGACCAGCTTTAATCTTGCCATAATCCACTGTTCACTACCAACATTTGAATATAATTGATATAATATAATTGTTTTCCCCCCGATATGTTTCCTGTTAGGGGCCTGTCAACGTGTGTTTGTTTATGTGAGCAATCATGTCATCGTCAGGGCACAATCGGGCTCCTGTCAGCATCGCATCACCACTTTGGTGTCTCGTCGGCACGATTCTGTTCCCATGCCCCATCTCTGTCCATTTTGTGTCCACTTTCTGATATGGGGCATGTTGTCTTTTCCTCTCGGAAGAAAGACATCACAGTGACTATTCCGTGTTCTCGGTTGCTTCTTGATGGGCGCGATTGTGCATGCGTGCGCGTGTTTGTGTGCGCGCAATCATTATGTCGTGATCTGATGCCATCTGGGTTGGCTGGCTCATTTGAATATCTGGTGTTAACCATCATACATATTCATGGCTGCGGTCTAAACTGGTATGAATATTCATTTAGCCTCCAGGCCGTAGACGGAGGGCGGAGTGGCTGTGATTCCAATCAGCAGAGTCCAAATCAACTCAACCTTTATGCGTGGTGGACGGGAACACTCGACGGTGGCCACGGGCCACTTTGTGTGCTTGGTGAGCTCCATATGCAAACTCGATACTCGACACTCAAAAACATTTTTTTTTCAAAAGAACATTTAAAGCATGTCTTTCTAAGCGACTGGCCACAGTGCCCTTAATTGTCTTCGCTAATTGCAGTGGTTTGCAACGAACTCCAGCATATCAATATGCTCCTCCAGAAGTCTTGCCTTTTCGTGGGCGGCAAATGATGTGCAAAAAACACGCTCTGAGGCACTGCCGCACACAGGTATTTTTTACAGCGGATAAGATCCAAATGCATAGTGGGCCGCAGATGGCCCGCGGGCCGTAGTTTGGACAAGTCTTACATCGCGCTCTGCAAGCCAGGTAGGGATCAGGGTTTTTTACTGTTTAGAAAAGTGTGATACTGGTGTCAATAGTGAGTTCAGGGTTGATATGTTTCTTGCCGCATGTGAGGGGAGGGGCTGTGCGTGTGCATTTGTGTCGGTGTCGGCAGCGGTGCCGCGTGAAGATGTGTCAACTGGAGGGGGGCCTCATCGGATAGCATTTTTAAGAATTGATTAGTATCAAAGTGCTCAAGATAGGCTGACTCACCTGTCAATCAGGCAACCATAGTCCAGTGCTTAGAGCAGGGCCAAATAAGAATATCAATAGGGGTTTGTGGGCCATACAATACTTTTTCAACAAATCCCTGCAAATAACCTCTTGGGGGCCTGACAAAAGTTCCAAGGGGCCTTAGCCGGCCCACGGGCCGCTAGTTTAATAGGCCTGGCTAAGAGTTATAATCTCTCAGGTTTTCATAATATCAAACACATTTTACAGACACTTAATGGTCTGCCTTTATCCTCCTATAACCATGAATATTTACAGTATCCACACTGATGAGTTGAGCAAATTTCAAATATGCTTTGGGTGCCAGAGGGATGCAGAGGAAAGGGCAAGGCTCTGGATGAAACTGCTGCCGTCGTTTCTATTTTGCACTAAAATGTAAGTAGGAAAACGTGCACATTAAAAGCATATATGCATCAGCGAAAAGTTGTTGCACTTTTTTCAAGCCTCATGGTCATTAGCATACTAATTAAAAAATGTAGGTATTTTGAGGGACTCTATCACATGCACACATTTACCTTAACACACGGCACAATTTATTAGACATTCACTACACAATTCAAAAGTCAAACAACACTTTCATAATATTTTTTTTCCGATTGTAAACAGCATGTACCCATATGTGCATAACATGCACTCAGGCACAATCACCAGGACGCATCAATAAATAACATAGAACTTACCAGCAAGTAGAACTCATTCACTTGGATTTTTTCTCGATTTGTTTGACGGTGCTGGCACCAAAACTATGAACCAGATGCCAATTTGTAGGGTATGTGTACAGGTGCATGTGTGCAAGCGTGTACATGTGCGTGGATGGAATGAAAGTGCAGTGGAATTTGGGATGAGGTTAGCTTTGTTCGGCTGCACACACTCACCATCCCGAATGCTTTAAAAGTAAAAATGGGGTGGGGAAGAATAGGTATGAATTATTCACTCCATCAGACTAGGGGGAAAGGTAAGGAAGTCTAGTGAGGGAGAGAGAGAGAGAGATTGAGGGACATGTGGAGAGAGAGTGATGAAGCTGGGGCGTGCGTGACACAAAGATAGAGACAAATGGACTGACAAGGACAGAAGACTATTGTATTGTATCAACAGCAATGATGATGGAGACACCGAGAAGGTCCTCAAGAGATTTTTTGATGAGAGAGCACAGCTTGCCATCATCTGCTAATCTATCGCCACAAGAATCCACAGGGTGTAATAATATTGAGCAGACTGGCATGAATAAATTAAACAGCTCCCTCCCTGTCAGAGTACAGTGTCAGTGGAACATAGCCCTGTACTTTGGAAATCAGGGTCTATATATAGGTGTGTATATATACATATAAAAAAAACCTCAAAACTACAGGCTGAATGCCTTGTAAACTACAGCGTGTGGTTGTCAGAACGCAGTGTTCAATGGACTAGATGAATAATGTACCTACTCACTTTTGCAATCGCGTAAATAGTTAATTAACGAAATGAATAGTGCCTAATAAGAAAGTTTTAGTTTTATTTTACACTGTTATCTGTTGTGCTGTGCTCATTGTAAGATATGTTGGTTAATATTTCTGGGAGTTCTTTTTATTTACAGGCACTGTGCTTCTGCTGCTTTCTTGATCTTGCTTCTTTGTACAACTTCTTTTGAGCTGATACTGTAGCTTAGCAGTAGCACACATACTGCAATGAATCCTGGGCATATGCTGCACCTGTAGCCTGGTAAACAGGGGGCGTTGTACCCAGGATATGCAAGGTTTCAGAGAGAAACACTAGTAGCTGTGTAACCCTGTAGTACTATAGCCAGGAGGAAGACAGGAAACAATGAGTGAAAAAAAAGAGAAGACCACAGGATGAACAATTGTAGTAAAAAACGAATCTTTCCATCCTTTATTCAGCTGCAGAGAAGAAGGGGAAAAAAAGCAAGTAGATGAGATAGTGTAACATACGGTCAAATAGGAAGGGAAACAAAATACTGGAGTGTTTGTGGAGCCAGATTGAATTTCATCATTTATTCAGTGGTTCAGGAGACAGAGAGAGAAGGGTAAAGTGAGTAAGGGGGGTAAAGTGAGAGCGAGAGGGCCTAAGAGGCTTTGAAATACCCCGTAAGAAGTTCAATATCAGGTTTCCTCATCTTCTTTCTCCATTTCATCTCCGAACCATCAGCTCCATAGCAGGCAGCCAGTCACTTGGGTAAGCAAGCTCGACAGTACTACAAAGAGGTCATTTGCATTTACTTGTGCCATTTCTGTCCCTAGCCATATTAAGCCTGATTGGGGTGGGGTATTACAGTCAATGATGAATAAACAGTAATCGAGAGTAGTGATCAGCTCATACGTTACTCAGAACATCAGTTTTTTGTTCTTTAATTCATAATAATAATAAAAAAAAAACCCCACTATAGCCTGGTACCCCCGTATTGTTACATCACGCTTTAAGAATATATATTCTTTTAATAATAATTCATTTTGAAATCAAAAGATATTTGTCTTACCATAAAAGAAAACATTTTCCAATGAATCTTGTTTTATTTATTTCTTAAATACGCTTACCGCAGAAGCTTTGCAGATGAGAAAACAGGTGAAACACAGGCAATGGTGTGTGTAGTGGCGGAAAACATGCAGTCCCTGGAAATGAAAAAGGCGAAAGGATTTGTAAAGAAGTTGAACACTGAACGTTTTTAAGATGTGTGTTTGGTAAGAAAAATAAATAGAAAAGCAATTAGACTTGCAGGTGACGTGTAAATGCTAGAAGGCACCCACTACATTTGGTCACGGCTCATTAATTCTACCGGTTACCAGACAGTGATTCCCCAGCTGCTTCTCACGATAGCGTGACCATTATAATCCCTTTAAAGATATTCATAAATACTATCAATCGATTAAATTGTGAATAGTTTTATTCATTGATTCATTATTATTCATTCATTGGTCAATGGACACACTCAATCCCCTTTATGGTATGAAAGTGTTGGTGGAAACAACTGATTTGTAGACTGCATTTAACAAACCTGGTCATGTTTTCTTCTCTATTGTGAACGTTCAGCAGCTGAGAAACGCCACCACAGAATAACAAGGATTTTGAAACATGGACGGCCACTCCCCCTAGGTATGTCACGTTATGAGCATAATGTGTTTTCTGCTGTGGGCTGACTCACTCTGCATGCTGGGTCTATCTCGCTGAAAATGACAAGGTGTCTCGTGCTAATGAAACAGCAGGGTCGAGCTCCTGCTAGTTTATCTGTCAGAGACATTAAAACCTGTCTGCTGATTGGAGGAAGCTTTCGCCAGGGGCGGGTATAGATACGGCGTCTCTCAGTCCGCAGCCCTTCTGGACCCAGAGCTCCAGGAGGGAAAGAGAGGGTCACATCGAAGGGCTGTTTGTGTCAGCCATAAGTCAGCGGAGGACGACGTTCCAACTTTCCCCCCCACCCTGTGCTCAGTAAATTGCGGACAATAGTTTCCGGGCAATCATTTAAGCAGCGGTCCTCTCTGTGGAGAGCTCTCGGCACCTCGAGCCGAGCACCGCGCCCCTGGTCTTAGTGGATCTGAAGTTCTGCCTCTAGGAGCCGGTGATTGTGAACAAGTTGAAACTGTCAACAGTAACTGCAGCTCTCGTGTTTCTGTGGCTCGGCCTCTCAGGGTCGGCTCTGTGGCGTTGCAGTTCATTGTTGAAGTCGTCTACAAAAGACGAAACCAACACTTTTGTGTCCATCCACCACACGCACTATGACAAAAGCACTACCTCTGACGGAGAGGGCGTCGCCTCTGTCATTCAGGGATGCTGCATCCACCCAAGGCCGTCTTCACTTTAACACGTCCTGCTACTGGCTACATTCTTTCTACACAAGTGTTCTCTTTTACTTCTGTTTAAAATCTGTTGACCAGTCGTCAAAAGGAATACCGGTGTGTCTGTATTGGAATATATTAAATGATGCACTTAACATGGTATTTATAAAGCCCACCTCTTGTCATCCTCTCCGCTTTATTCCAAAAGACACTGGGGTCAAGTTGTAGTGACTGAAGTCAAAGGACTGTGTCCTGATCAATATGTCTCATTTTATTTTTCAACCGGCTGATTTCGTAAGATGGTGATAATAAACCCACATGTGGCCATTTGTTTCAGTTAGAGCTCAGGGTGACACAGGGATGGTCCCGACTGAATAATGTGGCTGTGCTTCTAATTTGTCTCCAAACCTGCGGGCGAAGCCAGCTACTTGTTATCTGTTCCATTCAGAATGACAAGAGCCCTGTACAGCACAGCCTAGACACCTGCTCTCTCTTTCTCACACACACACAAACACAGGCACGCAAGCACGTACGCACACACACACACACTCAAAAGAAAGAGCAACAACGGGGAAAAGGGACAAAAGACTGTGAAAGCAAGGGGAAATATGCTATTTGAATCACCAGGGAAAAGACGAGGGAGGTGTGAAATGTGAAGAGGAGACGTGAGAAAGTCATAGTCGAGAATGGATGGAGTAGGAGAGGAGAGGAAAGGTTGAGGTCGAGGTCAAAGTGGAAAGTGGAACAGTTTGCCTCGCAGCACATCAGCACTCAAGACAGGGTGTGGATGGAGGAGTGGAGTGTGAGGTGGAGTGAAAAGGACAAAGAAATAAAAAAAATATAAATAAAATATCACGGGGAAAAAGATGGCGTTGATTGACAGCGACAAATATGATGGATATGATTTTGGACAACAATCATGTTTACATGTGGACTTAGGACCGTAGACTGAATTGTCGTGTCAATATTTGTGTCCGGCCTGAGCCTTTGTTCCATTATAGTTTTTTGGGGGGGGGGAATGGAGTCATTATTGTTGTTCTTTGCACTGGCCAATACGTTGTGAGTGAATTATTGTCTATGTCCAGCTAAGTGCATCATTATTTACCTCCACACAACTCCTGGTGGAACTATTCTAAATTGTATGTTACTATTAGATCACTGTACTACACCTTGAGGGTCGGGTATTATTTGCAACAAACCGACATTATGAGTTTGGTTAAAAAAGCCAACAATAATTTCACAGCATTTATTCTGTATGATTAAATTCAAGCAATCATATGATGGTGTGTTTCTTCTAATGAATAATTGAATGCAGCTTTACCTGCAACACATTTTTGCTTGGCATGGCAAGTAAAGTTTTGTCCTACTGGTGGACAGTGATTGCCATAACATTTTTTTTTTTTTAAACTGTTTTGCGATTGCTTCATTTGTCATTGCCATAGATTCATCATCACTCATAATTGTCTTTTATTGTAATGTTAATATATGCCACAAACTTAGCTCTGTGGGTGGTAGACTGAAACTCGAAACAAATGCACTAAGTAGCGATTGAAGTGGTAAACTCCATAAATAAATCAGGGTTTAGTTTTTTTTCAAGATTCAAGCATTTATTGTCAAATATACATTAATTGTACATTGACATGCTCAGTATGCTGTCCACTCTGAACTCCAGTAAGAAGAACTGGAATACTGTTACATACTGTTCGAAAATATAATATAAATATAAAATTATATACAGCAAATCGTAGCCCTGCTTACAAAAGGGTGTTGAATCAAGGTTTTAAACAACAGTACGTGAACATCCATGTCATCCACACAACAAACTGCCACTTCAGCACAGTAACCAGCGCTCATCAGGAGCCAGTGTCAGAAGTTGCATCGGCTTTTGAATCATGCCAAGAGCTCATTCGTAAATCTCACTATTATCCTCACAGTAACGACACTGCTTGACGTTGGCTCTTCTGTTTCCGCTCTTGTCCTTTGTTCTTGTTCATAGGAGCCTTAGTTCACACCTTGTTGCTTGCGAGCGCACATGCTGTATGACGGTCCCTCCGAGCTGGCACATTCGGCCTCACTCAGTCGTAAATCAAAGCAAGATGGTAGCGGTGACATCACAACCTGTGAAAACAGTTACAGTATATGATGCCCTATGACGTGTGTCTCTAGCGATGGGCCTTTAAGGTCAGTGTATACATTTTATGGAGGTGAAGGCAATTGCAAGAAGGAACATACATTATAGCCACTATAATAATGTACAGAATCAATGTCGGCCTTCCTCCTGTACGTCACATGACCAGCGATTTAGCAGCACCTCCACCTACCGTTATTATTGTTACTCACCATTTAAGGGAGTGACATGGCCACACGTTTAGTAATAACCGCGTATTCACTCATGTAAAAATCTGCTACGTGAATTAGCTAAGATATGAATGCATGGGTTGTCATGGGCTCCCATCAGAGTTTAATATCTGTTTATTTGTGACCCAAAAACATATTCCCAACTTTATCACCGTGTTCTCCGCTGTATGAGCATCAGCAGAGGCCAGATTTCCACACTTGATGTGTCTCTTCTGAATGCAAAACTGAGTGGGGCATCAGCTTTACTTATCGCTGGACTTAAGCTTGTCTGTTTAGTTGTCATTTGTCCAAGATGGTGTTATTATTTTATGAGCAGTGTTCCTTTCAAGCCAGGTCACATTCACCTCTCAGATTTCCACTGTCAGGTAGACTACTGGGAGTTGATTTGAGATTAGTCTCGCCATGATAAGAATCATGGGTCTTATTTATCAGCAGTATATTTTTTCCTTACAATAAAAAAAAAAAACATCTAAAAAGGTAAGCATTGTTTGAAAGAACCTTGTGAAACCTGAGGTAACAAAAACAAACAATTCAGTGAAACACGACCTTCAGCCTTTGGATTCTATTTCAAACTATTTCCTTCACCCTGAAAATATGGATAAAACTAGCACATTTGTCACCATGAATTTCGTTGAATGTTTTCTGATTGTATGGTATTGTGTTCTTTTCATGTTTTCATGCTATCTGCTTCTGAGGCCGAGAAACAAAGCTTTTAGTGAGCGGTAGCTGTGTCAAATCAGGTCACTCTTTACCTCGCTTGTGGTGATATTGAGAGTTGGCCTAGTGGTGAGGGAGACAGGCATCGGACCAGAAGGTTGCCGGTTGGAGGCCCAGTCGAGGACGCTCTCAGCTGTCCACTGCTCTGTGGCCTTGCATGCGCCACAGATGGGTTAAATGCAGAGGTCAAATTTCCCCCGACTTGTGTGTGTTTGCATGTGCATGTTTGCGTGGGACGATGCGCAATTCTAATTCTATCGCCTCTTCCTTGCTGAAACCCACGTTGAAGCCGAGGGAGGGCATCCTCCCCAAACTCGTCCCTCGCCCTGAGCCTTGGCTTGGCTTGTGGGGCAGCAGGCACATTGGCGTCCGTATGTGGATCATCTGTCATGGTTGTTTTCGTCCAAATCACTGCTGTCACTGCCCATCACTCAGCTTTGTCGGAACCAACACTTTTTAGACCAAGGAATCTGGAAAAAACGAACACGAATATATTTCTCATAATGCTGGATGCCATTACTGTATTATATGTACTCTGGCCAATAACGATGCATTTCGATCTTTCATGTGCCTTTAAAGTGGCAACATTGTGTAAAATGTCTCAATTCAGCTCTAAAGGTAAAAGCGTACAGTCTTAGAATTGATATAGAAGTGATTTGGGGGACATCATTTTATCATTTTACACATTTAAAACTTGAAGGTCATTTTTTTTCGACTCTGTTCTGAGCCCCAGTTATGAATGTCCAAACTTCTCACACGTGAGGATGGAGTAAATAGAGAGAAAGGAGAGTGGTGAAACGGTGTGTGTGTGTGTGTCAAGTTGACAGGTGTTAAGAGTTACAGGGTCATTACCACCATAATCACCCAGTAATGACACACTGGGAGCGATGGGAACACAACGATTCTCTCCCCTTTTCTCTCTGCATCTCTTCACCTCTCATTTTGACCACCCAGCTATGAATCGGTACAGAGACGTTTCCTCACGGAGGCAAACATATGCATGCCATGGTCTTTGTGTGAAAATGAGATTATGTTTTGCAGTTGTGTTCTTGAGCTGTGCGTGAGGGGACAGTTTGAAGGTGTGCGTTTGAGTCGGTGCGTGACAACTTCAGAGGAAAGTGGTTGTGACATGTGGCTTGCTTGGTGGGCAGCAGCGTGACAGTATGTCGTGCTGGGGAGCAGAACACACACACACACACGCAAACACACAAAGGTACTGAACAGCCTGTCACCGTTGCATTAAGGGCTTTTAGCACTTCCTCCTTGTGGCTGCGAGAAGTCACATCGTACAAAAACCGCCTGCTGTTGGGGACAGAAGTGGATTTGCAGTTGGAAAACATGTTTACAATCAGATCAAAAGATTTTTGGCTGGAGCGCCTGGGCCGCTTTCATGCTCGGAATGACAGATGTCTGTCTGCAGAACGAGACGGCTCGCAAAAAACGCGGAACAAACTTTCCTGAAGCCTTTTCGTTGGGCCACTTTGGAGGGCTCTTTTTTTTCTTGTAGTTAGTTGAGTAGGATATTAATCACATTCTTATTCTCACATGATGGGTTGTAAATGTTGTTTGTGAAAATGTAATATTAAAAAATCCCTCCCCCTTGAATAACCCCCAGCAAATGCCGAGTGTGGCAAGAGGTTTCACTGAATCAGTGAAATATGTCCAGAGATATGATTCTCTTATTTATTGTCGCACCCTCATTGATATGAATCAGCTGGATTTATGACAGAAATGTAGAACTTTTCAGCATTCTCTTTTAGCTATGTGTACCTATAATGAAGACAAGAACATGACCTTTATGCATTACAAAACATGTCCAGCTGTGGTTTGAAGCAGCTACTATGACAGGTTGCAATTCCATTACAATAGTAGTAAAAAAAGACTGTTTATTTCAGTCTGCTCACATCAATTTATTAACGCACTTAAAAAAAAAATACATTTAACACAATAATGAGATTTATTCCATTTAGGACACTACAACACTGTAACATAGAACTGCCTTCATGGTTGATGTTTTTTTTTTTTTTTTGTATACTGATGTATACTTAATACAAAGATGATGAGAACAATACTGCTACTCTGAGTCAGGAGAGGGCCTCATACTCCGATGGTATCTGTTGACAGCGTGTTTGTGGCCGTGTCGGAGAGAGAAATCCATATTATTAAGGTCTGTGGGATTATTTCGGAATGTGGGTGAGTGCCTGTGTCGGCAGCGAGAGATGGTCTTATTGTTTCATTTAAAAACGAAGAAAAGAGGGTTAGATTGAGTGTCCCTGTGTGCGTGCTTGTGTGTAGGCTTGTAGGTCCAGTTAGACCACAAGTAGCCACCCACCAGGGCTAAAATACAAAGGGTTCATGTGGCATTTTGGTTAAAGAAAAAAAAGCAGTAACTTAATAACACCCAGCCTGTTGTCTCAGAGCCAGTCCTTGACCCAGCTTGGCCCTCAGACAGGAAATACTCCTCCGGGCTCTACAAGACTGATATCACGAGGGGATAAGTACACTTAGCTCAATACCATATGACATAGTGTAGCACTCAGATGTGATCAAATCCAATTGTCATCTGTACAAAGCAATGGAATAAAAAAAGAGAAAACCTCTCAGCCTCCCAAAGCAGTCGGTCTAGAGAGGAAACGCTGGAATGTATTTGACAGAAGTTGACAGAAGTGTGTTTTTGCAAGCTTCTTTTTGTGTGTTCCTGCTTGTGTGAAAAACATAATTAGTCAAGTAATTGTCAAGTGATTGGTAAATAATATGCAATTATGCAGCCAACATTTTTACACAGCATGGTTACAATGAGCTTGAGTATTATGAGTGGTTGTTGCACCTGCTGGGTATGGAAGTGAATGTGTGTGTGCGTTTGTGTGTTTGTGTGTGTCCGTGTGGGTGTGCGTGCATGCACGTCTGTGTGTTTGCACAGTCATACGAGCATATACGAAATAGCAATTAGTTTTACACCACATTGTGCATGAATGAAGCTCTTCATTATAACTATTCCACTTCATTTATTATTCCCATGAACTGCAGGTGCAAAAATGCTGTGAAGTTATGTGTTATAACCCCTGTGTGTGTCTGTGTGTGTGTGTATTTATGTGTGTGTACATTTTCTGCTCTGATATATCACCACCTGGCTGCCATTGCTGAAGATACTGCTCTGATTAACAACCTACACACGCGCACACACACACGCACATATACATTGAAAAAGTGAAAACTACACACCGTACAGTCTGATTCAAGGTTCTGTGTGTGTCTGTGTGTGTGTGTATGTGTCTTTTTGTGCGTATTTGTATGTGTGAGCGTATGCTTTCTGTACATAAAAGGCATTTCAAGCTCATAACTTTTATTAATTGGCCACTAATGAGCTTACTTTTTATTTAATACTGCAGCTCCAGGTGAGAATGTAGTAAGAAATAGAGAGAAGTCAGAAAAGTAAGGAATCATCAAGTAATATTTTTTTGAATGAGTCATGTAGTATATTTCAGGGTGAAGATTTTCTAGTTTGAAGAATCTGTGTATTAGTATTACATGTGTTTTCTAATGGCAGGGAAGCTACTTCCTCAAATCACTGTTATTTTGCAATCTCAAAATCCTCGTGATCAAAAAAACCCCACCATGGCTCAATCCTTTGAATCTTTCCGTGAGGGAATTCTGTTGTTAAAATGGTTATTATTTTACATTTTCTTCTCTGAACACCATGTTTGCCAGTGGAGCTTTTTCCTGACTGAAATTGAAAAATCATAAAGTGAAGGAATTTAAAAACCTCAGTATAACTGGCCTTTTAATGAGGGGCTTGTATCAGCCTTGTGTCTGGAAGTGACTTAATGATTACATGTTAAAACTGTCAGCACCTTTATTTTTGTTCCAAAATTCTCACACTCATACAAAAAATATCTTTTCAACATTTGTTCTTCTCCTGTTTGCTTCAGGATTGGTGCTTTAAGTTGTTTGTTTTTTCTCGCCATATGTCAACTGAAGACCCGATGCATCAGGGGCCCAGCTATAATGCTTACGGTCCCAAACTGGGGATAGAGTTTATTCATTGTTTATGCCAGCTGGTCTGAAAGAAAGAGATATTTAAAAAGGATTTACTATATCAGCGTGGTTAGACTAATTTGGTTATTAAATGCGCTGCTGCCATTAGTTGACAAAGATCGACTGCTGTTATCACCCAACAGTAAAAAAAATAAAAAAATAAAAAAAAACAAGCCAGAGGAGGGAGATGTGGCATCACGTGGAGGTGGAAACCAATCTGACAGCAGCCAAAAACGGAGGAGGCAACTATAATGTCAGCCAGACAAAGAGATGCGCAGATAGGGAAGACAGCGCTGAAAGTTACAAGTCAAATGCCGTTTAGACACCGGCGCAGTCTCTGTCGGCCGCGCAAACCTTCAGTGTCCGCCCCGATGACACGGCGAGGCCGGGAGAGCCGGGGAAAGCGGAGCAAGGTGGAGCGACTGTAATGTCGTCGGGCAAAGCGAGGGAGGTAAAGGCTACGACCTGTGTATAGCTCACCGTGCCTGACACAATGACTGTTAACGGTGTAATTGCGTCGCCGTCTGGCAGGCAGCGTGGTCAAAGTAAAGCCGGACGAGCGAGAGACAGAAAAGACACACGCACGAGTCCCGGCGCTGCCGAAACTGGTGCAGACTGTGGGACCCCGGAGCTAAAAAAAAAAGTTGGATTATTGTTTCATCATTTTATCATTTCCATGATTGTTTTATATTAATAATATTATTATTTTGTCGCTTTAATTTACCTTGGTCTGGTAGAGAGCTATGTTCAGAAAGTTCACAAACATGGGATTTGAAGTCATTATAGCGTCGCAAAAGCAGTTGAAATGGTAGCCATGTGCCGTTCACGTGCAAATCAATGGATCAATTATGATATTGCAGTTGTTCGCCGGGGTGAGGGTTATTGTTCCCTTCACAACGTTATGGAAGACACATATAGGTATTGTGGACCTACATTATTATGCAATATTAGTACATGGATTAGAGTAATCTCCACCAGGATATTTCCTACTGAGGCATAATGGGGGCTTAAAGGCGGGTCATATAGGCAAGATGAACAAACATCAGATCAGAGGACTGGTATCAACTGTTGGTTATGTACACAATCAGCATTTAAAGCAGCTTAACGATGGGAGCATTATCCATTCATACAAGAGACAATCGGTTAACTCCCAGTATTTCATTTGTTCTCTACGAATGACGTGAGACGCGCGAGTAAAGATCCGGAGATATTTAGTGGCCCATGGAATCTCTCCACCACATACACCGTTGTGTCATGCTCCGAAGCGACACGCGATTACTTCTAGCACAGAGCATGCCAAAGCTGTCGCGCACTGTTGGCTCTCAGTCCGTAACCTAAGCACGCCGGAATTACGCCGATTATATACGTGGACAGAAATGCCACAAACAACGCATATGTGCCGGCGTGTATGGGTCTGCCGCTGTCTGTGTGAATCCGTTGAGTGTGTGTATGCATAAGGTATAAATAGAAATACGGTATGCAGCTGAACAGGAACGGCAGAGCACTAAAACTAGAGTTCAGTGGGTTCTGATCCACCGGGGCTTCAGCTACACTGAAATAATGTACAGTAACCAGTGAACCATCACAGCCTGTAGACATCAAGCCTTCACTAAACTCAGACACACTGTCCTCTTTTATTGTTTCCATGCCACACTGGCACAGGCCCTTAAATCCATTAGGACATAGCTCATTCCATTCGAGCAGAACTGTTTGCCAGCGGTGCAGTGACTCAGAACTAACATATAGTCATATTGTTTATAGGCCCGAGGTAGCCATAGCAGAACTAAACGTATGAGCGACATATGGGTGTTCAAGGAAACACCCACACCGACTGAAGGGGCCGCCGACACCAGGACTGACTGAAAAAAAAAAATGGAAATGGAAATTCCAACATCGAAAATCTTTTTAATGATCCACTCCTGCAGCTGGACGGCCAAATGAAATGATTTTATTACAAACAATATCACAACTATCAATCCGGTTTTACATAGGTCACTTAGTCCCTTCACACTTCAATGTATCAATGTATGTGTGTGAATGCACCTGAGATGCATTTAGGACAGATGGCATATACAAGTGTCAATGCATGTGCCAGGTGTAAATTGAGTCACTCAGTTGTCGGGAGTGTTTTAATATGTCTCGGCCTTTGGGTTTATTAGCACATAATCTGCTAATGAGACTTGAAAGTATTGATGCTGATCTCAAATGCTTGGAATGAATTTTGGCCCGATACGTGGCGTATTTGCCAGTGCTCTGATTGTAGGAAAACATTTTCTAACTGATCTCTCACAGATCGGGTCAGCTGCTCGTGAATTACAGTAATGAGTTTAGATGGAGGCAATGAGTCATAATGTGAGAAATAGACAGTTCGGCTGTGGTTACATCAGCACTCAAAAGCACATTTCATATACAAAATCATTTCTCCCCCCTCTGTGTTTGTGAGCAATAATTGATCATGAGTAATGACGCATTAGTGTGTGAGGTTGATTTAATGGGAATCGTAAAGACGGGGCTACTTTATATACTGCTGTGTGCATCTTTATCTATTTTTTATTATAATCCATGGTGATGTATTTGTTGATTTCATCTTGTTTTAATTATCGGAATCGGCAAAGAATCTGCAGCTGCAGTGGAGAAGTTACTTTCTACCACTGTATGCTGCTTGTTTTCTTGCTTGTGTGCGCTTTTGTTTTCTCTTCATCTACTGAATTTATCATTTAGAATTGATTGTAATTGGGCAAAAGACAATGAGCAACGCTGAAGTGTTACCCAGGGGCAACTGAAACATACTGTATAAGCTCTACAGAGCTCAAAAGAGTGGATACCATTAACTTAAATAATATATAAAATAAAAATAATGTACAAAAATATAGCAAATACATAATCAGTGCACCACAATTAAGCTGCATCTTTTTATTTTTGCTCATTTGTTTTCTCAATAATCATTTGATCTATATAACATAACTCATTTTCTTATATTTTTCTATAAATATTCAAATATAGCCACCACATGCACAAATGTTTAGATCAGTAGTTTTGAAGCTACAATCGGCCATACGGTCAAACCATGTAGATCATTTCTTTTGAGATGCTCAGTATTTTTTGTGCAAGCCCGAACTCTCTGGTCTCTGAACTCTAAAGTAATCTTTGTAGTATACAGTTATATCCCTCCTCATCCAGGTTTAGCGTTTAACCTCCAGTTCTTCCTATTTTTTCCCACGTTGTTTTTTTGTACAAAAACACATGACAATCCCCCACAGCAGTTGCCCGCTGAAAAAACTGCAATTACTGTGTGTGTCCTTTCTGCGTCCACAGACACTATCTGACACAGCCTTAATGTTTAGACTTCATGCTTAAAGATGTAATGTTTAAATTGAATTTGAGGTTTTACATTGAAAATGATATCTACAATGTGGGGCCATACAGAAAGTGTCACCATATACAGTGCGTACAGGAACATCATCTCTGTATCTCTGCATTCTTGCCTTTTTATATTTTTGGTATTTGGTCTACACTGAAGACAACACAACTTGTGAAATGACTTTCACATAACACACATAACATACGCAAACAGAAAAATGATAACACACCGCTTGAGAATCCACTCTGACATATTTTTGAAAATAGTGCGATTTGCTGTGTGTCTCCGTGTACTTGTCTGATGTCCTTTGAAGTTCACTGACATTTTGTAGGGAGATACATAATTATGCACACTCTCAAAAACGCACACATTCACACGCCCAGTCTGTGTGTGTATATGATCGTACAGACAAGCCAGTTCCATGGGGCTGCAGATCAAAGACATTTGTGTCTCTTTGGTGGACTGTCTCCTCTCCAACTATTTGAGGATGTTGTTTGCAGAAATGATATGGGTTGAAATCCAAAGCTGCCTCAGTGTCTGCCACCGGAGATATTATATCACTGACAAATGGCATAAAAAAAACAGCTTTCACATAGGGGATGGTCTGGAAAATCGTTGCCTCGCATTTGTCATCAACACACTTTCCAGAGGCAGATTTCTATCTAAAATAAAATCTAAAAATAGATTCTGAACACAGTGGAAAAATGGGCCATGAAATCGCATATTACCATAGTTGCCTTTGGTGAAGACTAAGCCTTGATTCCAGTATTCCAGATACACGTATGTATCAAAGGATTTGTAATCAACTTTGACATTTGAGACATTCCCAAAACAACTGGTTGTCTGGCAAATTGTCTCCCAAATTACAAGGAGATTATGTTTTTTTGAACAAAACATATATACTCATATACACCACAATATAATCAAAGAAAACAACCCTATCCCATCTGTGTTGGGAAAATGATTCCCTTCCCAACCTGAAAATGTGTCTCCTATTGCAAAACGTAATATCTCCTTTTCTGTAAGGAGACACGCTGTAAGCTGCCTGCAAGATGTTCAACATCACACACTATATATTCAGCTCTTTCTCATTCTCGCCTCTCCCCTTAGTTCTTTCTTGTTTTTTTATCTCCTCGTTTTTATTTTAACTTTTTTTCCCCATTAAACCATCTGCTTGGTCGGCCTGTGAAAGCATATTCAGCCTTCCTTATCGCCAAAAATGCAGCTCAGTGGACTTAACAGTCTGGAACAAATAACAGTGATATTGTGAGTGGATCAGACGAGCGCGTGCCTGGAACACCTGTTTCGCGAAAATCAGAGCGGCATCAATTCCGAATGAAATAAATACGTTGAAATGAAATGAATAAATACAACTTTATTCCACCACATGAGATTAGACTTCTGTCGACTTAGCGTGAGGCAAAAGGCTAAAAACAGCAGTGCGCCCCGCCGGAGGGCGGGCTGTTTGGCATCAACGTTTTAAAGGAGAGGATGCCGCTGTCAGGATGAACCCCTCGCAGCCTGACATGCTGCTCTGTTCCCCAGACCACCTGCGAAGAGAACTCTGGTTCTGACCAGGCGAAAATTGGCTGGTTGCAGATTGCCGCTCTGATTTTTATCCTCTGCTTTGGAGGAATCTGCAACAGACCCGCTCAAAAGACCCGTAGTAGTCAGCAGTTTAACCTTGGGTCCCGTTTTATTTCCTCGGCTGTTTTTTGCAACCACATTTGCGACATGTAGGTTGTGATTTGCCACACCAGTAACAAGATTACCTCTAGCGTACGTTGACACCTTTCACACATCAAAAACAAATGTCATCTGTGCAGAGCAGACATGAGAGCGCAAAGGCCCTGTAGGATATGCAAAATGAAACTCCCAATTTGAAAGCAACAATCGCAAACGGGGCTCCCAAATCACTTATCCGAAGAGGAACCCTGGAACGAACATGGTGAAAGATAGTCTGTGCGGACAGATTTGACCGCTTTGGTGTCACGTTTCCATTGTTCAGCTGCTGGACAATATTTTAAGAGTTTTGGGGTGCTAGGGATGTGCCCGTGTCGGTTAATAACCAACATTTTTTATTTGAAATTTAACCGGAAAGGAAAATATTCCTTTATTCCGTCTTCCTCAGAAAGAAAGTCCTTCTTACTGAGCATAGCAATCCCCAGCAAGCATAACTCTGCTCAGATATTTACTTGTTAAAGGGGCTTAGAGCGAGGAGCCAATTAAAACAGAGATGAAAAGATTTGGGGTAAAAATGCAGAGAGACAAGTCTTTGTTCCAAAACGGTGAAAATATAATTGAGTGAAAAAAAAATACTTGGACGTCCATGCGCTTGTTTGAGGAATTTTTGAGTCATGGTAGTATTGAAGGCTCCATCCTCCTGTAGATTATTGTGGTCAGTCTATAGATGTGATGCCTCTCTGATTTTGACACGCATCCCTCAGCAGATTGTCAGAAATCCTGTGAGATATACCAGAATATTGGCTTTTGAAGGATTTTGGCTCATGAGTTGTTTTTTAAATCTTCTTTCATTCGCATCTGGATTAAAAATACATATTCTGGGTCCCAGTGCTGATGGGAATATGATTTTTCTTACTCTAATTAGCCAGAAACGGATGCATATATAAAAGCTAAATCTGCAGTCATCCGAGTAAAAAAAATTGATAGTCATTGCTGAATTTTGAATGTGTTTCATTTCAGCGACGAATCAGCTACTGTGGAAATTGAGGAAAAACAGTGCTGCAAACAAATATAAAAACGTGAAGTGTGCGCTCATCCACAGGAATCACAATCCTTAAGCCTGTGTGGAATGATGAAGGACCCCGGTAAAACTGTCATCTCCGTGTGCTCAGCAGTTGTGGTAGCTGGAGCTACAAGAATTTGCCCTGTATTCCTACATTTTCAGTCTCTGTGTTTGCAGTTTTACAAAGACCATTTGTGGAGGGTGAAAAAGAAAAAGGCAGTCTTTACCATTCAGTCCGAGTGCAGAACCTGCCACTTAAATACCTGCTTAAGGAAACAAAAGAAGGTATGGCTTGTATGGCTTTGATGCCCAAGCTGGCAAATAACTTTTGGGTTTCTCATCTCACATGTGCCTACTTAAAGGTCCAGTGTGAAGGATTTAGGGGGATCTAGCTGCAGAAATAGAACATCCTTTCATATTCATCCTTTCGCCGTTCATAAAAATGAATGTGTCTTTGTTACCTTAGAGTGAGCCCTTTATACAAGAATTCCCCTCACGTAGCAGAATAGTGGTATCTGCAGTCAAGACAATGACAATTCTATTGGTTTGACAAAAATATTTTTAAATGTTTATTTCAATGTATTATTATTATTATTATTATTATTATTATTATTATTATTATTATTATTATTATTATTATTATTATTATTATTATAGTATATTGAGCTGTTTTCAGAACGGTAAAGTTGTTGACATAGATAGAGGAACAGAGAAACACTAAATCTATACAGTATTGGCAAAATGACATTTAATTTAATCTGTTAAATAAAAATCTACTTTAAACAGATAAGAATATTTGGAAAAACATGATTTGTCAACCAATAGTTTCCCTTAATGTCACCAAAGGCAGATTTGTAAGGTTTTCTGTCTGGCCTGTGCCTTTCTTCGGGATAGAGGTAAATGTGATAACAATAACGCATTTCTATACGTTGCAAAATGTTCTAGGAAGCCTGAAAACTATAAACCTATTTTCTCAGCTCTTATTCTGTAGGCCAGTACACCCTGATATAAAATCTTCCAATTTCACATGATCTCATTTTGGCTTTCCTTCGTTGTTTGTTGTGCAATGTCTGTGGTGAGACGGCAGAGATAAAACCAGTTTCTCTTTTCGTACAGCTTCTTTACGTCTGTCCTCCATTTACATGCCTCTCATCATTCCACTCTGATGCAGTTGTTGTCTGTCTGGATAGGACACTTACATCCATTACCGTTTGCTAAATGCCATAATTCTCTAAGTGCAGAAGTGTTCTATCATCGGGAAACCGTAAGATCTTTGGGACACGTGTAAAAAGGAACCAGAATTGTCGGGGCTGAACATGAGCCCGATTTTTTTTTTTTTTTTGCAGTCTGTTTTTTCAACATGGATTTTTAAAATCCTGATGCACGACATACATGGAAGTTTGATTTCAAGTCTTCTTAGGCGTATTTTTATTTTTTTTTTTCGGTCTGCACTGTGGCAAGCTCGCTGTTGGGGGTGGATTGAGTCAGATGCACCGAGGGATGATGGGAAGGGAGAGGGAGTTGTGGTGGGCAGAGATGGATGGATATACAGATAGGTGAGGAGAGAGACATGGGTGGGCAGCAGTCACAGAGATGGAGAGATGAGGTGGAAAAGATGTGACAGACGTAGGGATGAAATATGGTCCAGCTGGGGAGACAACCCCTACTCCCACACAACACACACACACAAACAACTTGTGTTATCATTTGGTTACATTTGCACAAAATATGCATGAAATAGGAGCACAATGTGAGGCACGGAATGGTGGAAAATAACGAAGATTGCTGCCTTGTTTGTGTATTATTTTAGTATTTCTATTGTTAGAGATAGGTATATACAGTTGTAGACAGCTTTTTTTTTACCTTTTAACCTTAAACAATGGTGGTGGATTGAGTTGATTTACACACCACTAGTTTTACACAGAAATATGTTGATCCAATGTATGTTGAGGCTTTTTGTCCGAATTGTGTTGCTGCAATGGCGACGCCGTGGTAAGTCATTGCAGTGCCATAATGGCTCTTAAAGGAAAACAGTGGAGCCTTGCCAGCGCCAAGAAAAAAAAAAAGACTGAGATGACATTGCTGTTGCCAAATCCACGTTGGTCCAAAAACGTTTTCGATTTGTTTTCTGAGCCCACGGCAAACGCACGAGTCCAACAACATGGAAATAAGCACTTACACAGTCAGGGGGTAACTGAGCTCCATCTGAACACGGTCACAGCTGGTGTTTGTGTTTGTTGTGCCGTCGACACGGATGCCGTTGTGTTTTTTGCGCGTGTGTGTTTGTGTGAGTGATTGGCAGTGAGCAGTTTCCCAGCTGGTGAAAGTTGTAGCCTTGCAACGGGGGGCCACACAGGCAGCAACTTATACTGCTTGTGCTCGCTGAAATGCTCTATGCAGCACACACAAGCTCGCGCACGCTCGCAAGCTGAGTTGTGTAACCACCAGTGATTGACCACACCTCAGTTACATAAAGTGCTCTCTGTAGTACTTCGGCAGCTTTGTGGTGTTTCAGAGTGACTGGATGAGTTAATGTGAGCAAAGGCGTAGGAGTGTCCATACCGTGCTCTATTACAACCGAGTGGGTATGAGCCAATAATTAGACTAACTCATCCTCCAGTTCACTGTGCACGCTCATCCATACCTGCACTTTTCCCTTCATGCACAAATGTGCAACATAACAGGTTACTTTTGTGAGATCATATCAATCTGTAACATTTTCATCGCCACCGAGAAGACACACAAAAAAAACAACTTTGTTGAAATTAGAGGATTAAAAAATATGTAAAGTGAATGAAAAAGAACTTAGGAAAGCCCATTAATGCAAATAAAACAGTAAGCATATTTTATTATGGTAATAATAAAAAAGAGAGAGCCTCCAGGCCATGAGTAGTTAAAATGCAAATGCCTTCAACCAATAAAGACAGATATGCGGATTCTGCACCATTAGTGTGCTTTATGATGAGCTGGATGTATATCAAAGAAAAACAGCCTGGCTTTTATCTTGACTTATTATTTATTTTTTTTTACATTTTTCATCAGCACAGAAGGAAAAATAGCATCATATCCAAAGTAACTGATGCGGCCATTAATCTGAAGAAAAAACTGAAACATTATTTTTTTTACTAAAAGAGCTGGCATGCGCATGACACTATGAGGATTGTGTCTCTCTGCGTGTTTGTGAATTTGAAAGACAGCAAGAGCCTGCTCTAATGTTTAGATCGCATGGGGCATTTTATTTTGCTTAACTGGTCAAAACACTACCAAACCAACTTCTGGGTCATTGAAATGTTCTCTTATATAATTACATAATTACACGAATTAGGTTAATGATGGCATTTTGAATGCCTAATATTTGGGCTGAATCAGATGTGCAAATTAATGTTTGATTTGACAGGTTTTCATTACAGCTGCTTAATGATGTGAGCTGTTTTTAATAAAAACGACTTTTCAGCCAGGCATCGCCTTGAAACTGTTTTTTTTAGATAGCCAGTCGGAGAACGTGTTTTTTCACAGCTGCACGGATTTGCCCTCGGTACTCATAGTAGCTGCTGTTCTGTCAAAAAAAAAAAAATAGGACGCCAGAGAAGCAGAATAGAGCCAGAACAGAACGTTGTTCTGTGGCGTTCTTGCAAACTGCAAAGTCAGAGGAGCTTTTGAAGAACTTCTCAATATGACTGTGTTCATTACTGTTTTTTTAGATGTAGATTTGTATTCAGAAAGCACAAACCTAAACCACCCTCTTTTCTATTTATAGGCTTAGAAATAAATAGAGGATGCAGCCATTAATTCCGTATGTATAGTCCAGGATAGAACGGAAAGCTTACACTGTGAATCTCCAGTGTATTGTTGTACATTGCAGAAACACACACGCGCCCACACACACATACACACACACACACACACACACACACACACACACACATACAGATGCTGTACTCTTCCTGCTTACTGACCTGTTTCAATAATTCAGAAGAGTGACTTGCCGGCTGGCAATGGGCTCCATCCACGGACTAAGTCAGCCATTACATACACACACACTCACACAAAAATAGTGTTTGTTATCCTTGCAAGTTTTACATCTATGCAGCTTTAAAAAGCAAACAAGCCTTAGAGATTTGATTCCTTTAGGATATAGCACCTGGGTAAATGTTACATGTTACATTTCCATTGTTTTCCTCAGAGGAAGATGAGTGAAAGAGAAAACAGTGTCCTGTTTATGCAACACACTCACTCATAACCATGGATTGTTTACCCCTGAATTTTGCATACATAAAGACATTTAAAAACGCATGTATTTGTTCCTTGAGACAGTTATAGTTATAGTTTTTAATATCTCAACTATAACTCATTTTGATAATAAAAAAAAAAATGTTGGTTGTACAACTTTGGCACTGTGCATCCAGAGGACAGATTACTGCTGCAGGGACAGGAGGCTTAGGGGGACAGAATAGCCCCTCTAAATTCAGGAACAGTGTACTGTGCGGTCCTGCAGGTGACTCCGAAAGTTGTCCTATTTGTGTCTTCACAGCAGCGAGCTTTGTCTGTTTTTCAGTTTGCCAAGGTTCAGGTCAGGAGTAACCCGCTGTTGTTCAGGGTGTGTGGACCATTCATGTTCAGTGCAGCCAGGTTCCCATCCTACTGTCACCGGGGCTAGGCTAAAACCCCCTTCCAACTTTGTTGAGCCACACACTTTTTTTTACATACACAGCGTGATGTGGGACATCAGTAGCCAGAGTAGAAAAAACAAAAGACATGTTACAAGTAATGGGACAATTTACCTTTTTTAAATTAATATTACAGCATTTAAAAGTATGCTCACATACTTTTTTTTGTAGTATTTTTACCATCTTCCTTCACATCTTGGCTTTTTCTTGATCATTTGTTCAAGTCATTTATTTTCCACTCAGTTGGTTTCAAGAAGTCAACACTACCAGTCCCATGTGTCAGCAAACCAGACATCTGAAAACTCACTGTCAGCAAACCTTTCTCACTAATATTATGTATTCACTTCCATATTCGCTGCACTACAGTACAGTACATTTAATACCACTCCAACCAAGGAAGGAAGGATTTTGTAAAATATGGCGCCATTTGGCACAAATATTCACCGGCATGCTCCTAGTAAATCTGTTGTAGCACCGTGCAATAGTTGGCCGGGTACATACAGTACTTCCTCACTCTGACTGCATGAACCATAAATAAATGATGTCTGCAGAGTTTCTGTACACTACCCCGAGATAAAGGATAAACAAGCAGTAATTCAGCAGGCTTCCAGCAGCTGGGCGCGTCCGCTGATCCTTTTTTTTTTGAACTTGTACGTTACATAAGATTCTGAATAATTGAAAGTAATTATTTTTAGGAGACCCTTTTTTGGTGCACGGATTTACGGTTCTGGTCTCACGTGGGGGTTCTTCAGTGCTTCCATCATCTTTGTCAGGAGCCCATGTAAAGTGACAGTGGCTTTTTAGCCCCAGGTACCCCGTCTCATTAAAGGATAAATGCACGCTTTGCAAGGTCCCGACCAAAACTGAGTGAATGTAGTCTCCCCCTGGGGCTGTTGGCTCATTAGACGGCACCAGTTATCTATTCACAATGGGAATCTTCAAGAAACGAACCGCTGACCCACCGTTTGTGTAACGCTGTTGTCTGGTGCAACTTTAATGCCTCGTGCTGTTATGGATTCCATCAAAGTTTAATGCTCAGATGGCAAAAAAAATGGATTTGATGGCAACAGACGTGGATTTTGTGTCCTCAAATTCGACGAGGCCACAGAAGCTTTTACAATAAAAGCGAGGGGTGCATTTTTGACAGGGGAGGTAGCTCGGATAAGGTAGATGCCTTAAGTTGTCTGTCTCTGTTAATAAGTGCTGCAACAAAGTTAAGAGTGGCGTTGCATAAGAGCCTCGGACTAGATTGTGCTGTGCAGGCAAACTCTTTCCACAGACAATGATTAATTCATTAAATCAGTCATTTGTGTATTAAGCCGCAATGCATGTTGAAACCCGAAAACAGCAGTTATTTTGCAAAAGACACTGTTGGGGCAGCCCACCCGATGCAAGCATCCTTTTTTCTCATGTTGCTTTTAAGCTGGTGCCATGCAGTAAGGGCGTGGTCCTGCATATTAACACCAGTCAATCACTGAGAAAAGTGGCCCCTTTTTTTTGTTAACCGCTGTATCCTTCTAACTGTGGCTTTTCCCAAGGTTTTCCCAAAGTCACTGTGAGTGTGGAGTATTAATAAATCCCAGCCCTTATTTATCATTCAGATAGTGTTACCTGTCAATCTGGTTCTGCGTCCAACATTTTAAATCCCAGTATGTCTCCATAGTAGGTTTTTAATTAACTATTTTTCCTCCACTACTGTTGTGTTGCGTTCAAAATGAATAACTGCACACAGACATGCAAACCTGTGATTGCCATCCAAGCAGATTAGGGAAAGGTAGACGTGCTGTACGTGATAAAAAGGAAGGGCATTTGTTTGTGCTGCTCTAGGCATATTTAATTATAGGCTGTGATAACTCTTTATGTGTGTGAGATCCTGCTGATACCAAACACCACCACACTATTGATGTGAGAGCAATAGCCAACTCTCTCCTTCATTTATCTTTATCTCCTTCCATCTCTCTCCTTTTTACTTTTTGCAGTCACCCCTGTTTTCTTTTTTCACGGTTGCCATCCCCGTGCTCCCACTTCATTTTCTTTTTAGCCCCATCCTGCTCAACCTCCCTTTCACCTTACTCTTTGACCTCGTTCTTTTCCTCCTTGCCTCGTTTTTGATCCGTCCCCCCCTTCCCCTCCATCCATCCATCCCTCCCTCCGTCCTGCTGGCTCAGCTGGTACAGAAGCAGCCTTTGTTTCCGCGGTGCCCTCCATCCTTTGAAGGAGGAGAGCTGAAAAGGGAGGGAGAGATAGAGGGAAGAAGTTAAACATGGATGGGCAGCGGAGGAGAGGATTCCAAATGGGAAAATGGGATAAAAAAAGAGGAGAGGAGGCGTGGGAGGAGGATGAAGAAAAGCAAGGGGGAAAAGAAGGGTAGAAGGTTGAAGGGAGGGGAGGAAGGAAGAGGGATATCTTTGGATCAATGGTCAGGGTTGTTCAAGTCATTGATACCCAGTAGCACCAACATGTGAGGGCAGATTTCCTGTGTGTGTGTAGGTGTGTGTGTGTGTGTGTGTGCGTGCGTGTGTCTACTTGGTTCAGTGGTTGCAAAGTAAGCAGATTTGACCGCACTTTGTGCTGTAGAAACCTGTGCAACTCTCAATTTGCTGGAGGTCAAGAAATATCCGTTCAGAAAATCAGAAAAAAATCGAAGTCAGGACAAATACGTCTCAATGAACAGTAATCTAATCTTTTTCATTTTCTATTTTCCAGCGAGTGACAACAGAAGATTTTGGACCTGCCGCCTCATCCATGATGTTATAGCTGCGGTAACATGTGATTCCTGAAGCAGAGAGATATCCACTGTCACGTCTCTGAAAGTAAGGTCATTGTTTTGCTTCTAGAACCCGTTTGACATTAACACTCACTGACCAAACTCTGTTTGAAGCTTGTTATAGACGTAAATGTGTGCGATGGTTTGCTGAACGTATAGACCAGCTTCATGCGGCCCCTAGTGTGCCTCCCCCCCCCCCATCCTCTCTCCTCAATTCTTATCTGCCTGCTGTTGTTTTCAGGCTTGTTATTGCCAACTTGTCTTCTTCACATGGGCTCCGTCATATAACCTCTTTGCCCCCTGGGACTCAGCTGCTGATTCCCTCACCACCCTGCCCTCTCCTTTCCCCTTTTCCCCCCTGCCCCGTGTTCCCCTTTTGCTTTCTTCATCGGGCTGTTAGATCTACACTCCCCAACCTCCATGCGTCCCCCTGGGACGTGGCCGACTGCTGAGCTCAGCTAGAAAGAGGCAGGGGGGATAGAGGAGGGAGAGGGAGGAAAGCAGGCCGGAAGACAAAGCCAAGAATCTATCTATCAGTGAGAGAGGAAGAGATCAAAAAGGATGATATGCAGGTGTGTGTGCGCATGTGTGTGCGTGTGTCCGTGTGTGTTTGGGCAATACATTTCAAACAATGCTTCAGGCAACTGTGAAATCGCCCCTGACCAGAACAAATGGCACACACACAAACATGAAGGGCGTTTGCTGAGATGTATTCATAGCTACAGGTGGACAGTACCCGCAGTACTTGGTTTTTCAAAGTTTGGTGCAGATTATCTCTGTCTACCTCCTTTGCCCTTTTATGTCCTGTCATGTGAGCTCAATAGACGTGGAGGATTGTGTGACCTTGGCAGAGGAGGACGGCACTGAGTGTCATATTAGTTTTATTAATATTAATATTTATTATTTTAGAATGCTATTTTTACACCATGTGTAAGTTAGGTGTGCCATACGCGGTTTAGAAAAAGTGTCATTTGTATAATATACATTTCTATGAAATAAGGTTGTTGCATTGTTTCCACTGGTTTCCAACAGACCACAGTATTATTACTGTATAGTGGAGAATCACAGTAAATTGTATGTACTTCTACTTCAATGGAGTTTATACTTCTTTATACTTTATACTTTGCTTTATACTTCCTCAGTATAATTCCAAGGGAGACATCGACATTTTAACTGCACTTATTTGTTTAAAGCTTTAGAGGTGTACTTTGCAGATTGAAATTATTACGACAAAATATAATCAATTGATAACTTGATTACTCAGTATAAAAGAAAAAGTCAATAAGTATGTGTTGATCAGCATGACACGGCAAAATATTGTTAGTTCAAGGAATGAAAGAAATACAGAATGCAAATCAACCCACTCGCATACAGTGTGTATGAGACATATACTGTATTTGTATATAGAACCTTTTTTTTTGAAGTTCCCCCGTTTTCTGCTCTGCACCTCTCCAGCATCCTCTCCAGCAAAAGGCGCAGCCACACATCAGGTGACAGACATGGGGGAATATTTTTCCTTTGTTTGTCTATTCGCATTGCTTCAGGGAAAATGGGAGTGTGCAAGATGCAGAGACAGACAGGGAGAGAGATGAGACACCAAACAGTAGCCTGTGTTTGTAATATCATTTTAATGAGCAAAGTGGAACACATGTCAATGCTGTGGAGTTCCGTCAGTGACCGGTATGCTGGTGGGGGAATTCAACCTGGAACCGTCCAGCTTCTGAGAGCAACTCACAATCCTTTTGTTTGGTGCTTTTACTGCTTCATTTATTCGTAATGTAACCTGTTTGTTTTTCATTTCCTTTGCATTGAAACATTTAAATAGCCAATTGAACTGTTTGGTTCTCATCTATGTAAAGCTGCTTGCGATATAAGTAACTGGAAGGTGGTCAACCCCAGCTGACATGGACAAGAGGCAGGATTTTTATGATTTCTAGATCCTAATTATGTCTCCCTTCCCATCACTTTCATGTTTTCTTGCTCTCACACATACCTTCTTCTTTACACAGTCCTCCTCTGATGCTTGACTCCCTTAACGTCCTCCTTACCTCCTCGGCAACTTGTGAGTGTGCATGTGCGTGATAATTCCAGAGTTGAAAGGCTTCCTGGATCCCTGAGGGGAGCCAAGACCCGCCAGGGGCCCACCAGGCCTGGGTCACTATGCCAAGCTTCTGGCCCCCAAGGGACAATACATGTGAGGAGAGGAAAGGAAATATAAACGAGAAAAAGAAAGCATGTAGGGAGTGGGATAATGTATACATAAGAGGAAATGCTAATACATAAGACACACACCCTTAGGTAGTTAGTTAGTCATGCCTAAAACCCCCTCCACTTTCCTCTCTCTCTCTCTCTCTCTCTCCCTCTTTTTGTCTTCTTTAGGTTTGTGCAGGTGCAAACAGATTTGTTTAAATCTGCAAGTGGACTGCTTTCAAGTGTGGGGCCCCTAATAAATCTTTTATTGCATTTGGATGTTTTATGCAATGTACACATGATATACAGTACATTGTTTAGTTTTTATTGTTATTGGGTAGAACAGTGTTTTCATTTAATGTAATTACGCCGAGCTGAGTTAATGGTCAGTGCATGGGAGGTGCAGCGGGGATGCGGATCACAGTAGAGGTGAGCAGAAGTCAGTCAACCAGTGTTATACTGTGTACAATTATCATTAAAATTAAATAATAAAATATGTATATCAAATCGTGGGAGCAAATTCAAAGGGGTATATAATAGAAATAATAAATGTTTAGAATAACTGTGTTTGATGTGAATGGGGAAATATCGAATGAGAAAAAGACTGAACCAAAATATAAACAATTGGAATGAATCCCTGGGAGCCGTAATCTAAGCATAGTACAGCTAGTATCAGGTTCTTAGATTTTTTTATAGGATCTACAGATCTAAAATAATCTGTAAGACAGACATAGTATTATATGTTGGAAAACAAGACTAGATTGATTAACCCCAGTTACAGTTAAACCCAGTTTGGTTAAGTAAGTCAAACTCTTTTGGTTTCTTTTTCCATTGTATACAGTGGCAATTACTGTAACTCTGTTTTTTAAATTTAATTACGTTTTTTTTTGTAAAAACAACAACAACAACAACAAAAGGGGCTAACTCTGCTCCTTTGATTTATCAATGTTTTTATGTCAAGCATCTGTTATTGTGCTGAACACTTTTTAAATACCAGAATTTTATAAAGAAGGTTCCTTTTTCTTATTTGTCTGCCACATTAAGCAAATTCTGCTGGTTTATGAAGATGCAATATAATTTCATAGTACAGCTAGTATCAGGTTCTTAGATTTTTTTATAGGATCTACAGATCTAAAATAATCTGTAAGACAGACATAGTATTATATGTTGGAAAACAAGACTAGATTGATTAACCCCAGTTACAGTTAAACCCAGTTTGGTTAAGTAAGTCAAACTCTTTTGGTTTCTTTTTCCATTGTATACAGTGGCAATTACTGTAACTCTGTTTTTTACATTTAATTACAGTTTTTTTTGTAAAAACAACAACAACAACAAAAGGGGCTAACTCTGCTCCTTTGATTTATTGATGTTTTTATGTCAAGCATCTGTTATTGTGCTGAACACTTTTTAAATACCAGAATTTTATAAAGAAGGTTCCTTTTTCTTATTTGTCTGCCACATTCGGCAAATTCTGCTGGTTTATGAAGATGCAATATAATTTCTCAAAGAATCCCCTCTGCACTTTATTTTGTTATCTGTGGCTTTGTAAGTTTCTATTTGTATCACTGCCCCATCACAGGGAGAACCGTATTTTCTCCGACTTCCTTTCTAGATTACTTAGTTTTTCTCGGTGCCTCTCTATTGTTCTTTCCCCGTAGGCAGCAGCAGGAAATGGTGTGTGTGGAACAGGATGTGAGGGTAGCCATACTTGTTTAGTTTTCACTGAAAGCCCACAGCCTGGCTGGAAACCACTGATGGGAGAAAAAAATGGGCAGAGACAGTGAGGTTAGTGACACAGGCAGAAGGCTGGTTTTCACTCGGTGCATTGTGATGACATTTCAAACTGTGAGGGGAAATGGAAAATGTTGATGCAATAGCCACAATCCACAAAACATCAGACACAAAGTGGCCTGCTAATGGGAAGCATAGATACATCTTTTTTGACACCCTGACTTGCAATGCAACATCAGCCTTTACATTTGGTTATTTTTAATGTGACATTGTCTTCTTCTTCGTATTTGGGCTGTAGTTGCCCCACTCACTCACTGAGGTGTATATATATTACATATTTAACTCGGTGTCTCCCATCAAGCACATGGCAATCAATGATTTTGTTCAAACTGATATTACAACTCTGGAATAATGTTTTCGCTTTCACATGTAACATTGACCATAAAGTTGACATACAGAAATTGAACCACAGCTGTGCCTCTCTGAGTAGTCACCACTATTTTATGTATTTAATCATTACAATCTCTTCTCACCTCTCTATTCTAACTAACTAACACTCTCACCCTCTCTCTCTCTCTCTCTCTCTCTACCTTTCTATCTCTCTCTCTCTCTTTATATACGTCATTCCAACTTTATCTTTCTCGTCCTGTGTCAGCATCATATCCATCACTCTTCCTTCTCTACCGCCTTCACACATTTCACACACCATTGGGTTCTGACAATGCTGCTGGAGATGTGAGTAAATCTCTACATCTGTCTTTATCGCCAATACAACCTTCGTGTGGTGTGTGAGATTTTTCTTTGCATGGTAGCGGGCACTGAGCCCCTTTGCTCTTTCATACCTAGGACATGCATTATGCCGTAGACACACCTACATACTGTACATACATTCTTTTATGTATTTTATATACTGGATCAGCTGACTTTGAATGAGATTCTCAATTTTTCTAGCTGCAATGTCCCTAAAACGGGCACATTTTCTCCATGTGTGACACATACAACAAGCTCTGATGTGTTGATGCGCACCCTTAACTAGAAATTATCTATTTTTCAGGAGGGTCCTTTCATCAGTCCTACTCATATGCTGATAGTGAAATTGGATAAGGTTTGGTGAAATGCACTCAACAGAAACTATCCCCTGTGGATATAAAAAGAGTCACTGCACTGCTAAAAACGGTGTCACATTAAAGTTCCCATTGTGCATGAGACAGTATTCTAGATATGCAACATTACTGGTATATATTCCCTCTTGTTCTTTTTTTTACGGCGTTTCATTCATGTACGTCTATGTACCCTCAGATGCTCCCATTTCTCTTTAAAACCCGGTGTCTTCACTCCGACAGCTTGCAGATGCTGCTGCCGCTTCCCTCAAGCTAAATGCATCTCTCCCGGCATGCCTGGACTCTAGTTCAAGTCTCCGTTATGCACACATTTCTTTTTATCCTCCTCATTTCACATATTTATTCTCTTTATCCGAATAGTAGTAGATCCCATAAGTTGGTGGTCACCATCTACTCCTCATCTGATTCTTCTCTCATTTTTGCATTATGTCTTGCTGAGTGTTGAGGGTGAACATATTTGTTTTTAGTTTCTTTCTTGTTCATCCTTTGCTGTTTACTTCACATTCATTCATTCAGTCTGCATAACCCTTGCGCTCCCCATGCAGCTAGGTAAACCATTTCTCACATTTGCATTTTTACAGTGCTTAAAAGCACTCCCCAAATTTGTGTGCGTAATCTGCATGTAAACCTTGCAGACTACATGATGTTTTGCATTTTATTTCGAGAGTTAATTTCACTGGTTCTCAGTGATGAGCGACAGTGCCCCATAATGCTTTATAAAAAGCCATTCCAGAGGCTTTTGAACACTGCCAATGTGGGAAATTTCAGCCTGAGCTGAGCAGATAATACTGTATCCATATCCGTGTCCAGAGGTCCCCCCCAGTACAGGATCACACACAGCCTCCTATAATGCCAGCAGAAATATGAGGGAGCCATCAAAAGAGCAGTTTGCTTCATTATATGGTATGATTTTTCATGGAGAGTATGAAAAGGCAAACAATATGTGTTACTGTGTTACCTGGTGAAGTAGAGCAGCTTTCTTTGTTCATAACGTTCAGTGTGTTCCTCATCAGTATGTTGACACATATATTGTCGGTGCAGATGTGATCATTTTCTATAAAGTGTAAGATACATGGGCACTTTGCTTCATGTTCTATATGTCAGTGCATTGTCCGCCCAGTTATTATTTCTTTACAGCGATTGCATCAGACAGGGTTCCATCCAGATGTAGAACAACAAAGATAAAACAACTACTCGCTACTGTTATTACAAACAGCAGGTAGCATGAATCCTAATCATCTCCTGTCATTAAACTGATGCTGAAGGAGAGCGTACCTGTCAACAAAGATATGATGGAAATTTAGAATTCACATTTGCTTGCTTATTTATTTCATTCCTCTCGTCAAGTGATTTTTTTTCCCCCATCACATGTGTATATGTTTTTAAATAATTGTCTTTTTAAACTGACTATATACATAGAAACAGGTGAATAGAAACAAGTCTATCGATTATTGTTAGTAGATTTTTAAACCGGGTACAAGTGTTAAAAGACAGACATAATTCATGAAGATGAAATGGATCTTTTTCTAGAAAAACGCACAGGCGTACTTTTAAAGTTGTCATTGGATGGGTTTGTACTCCGCTCCATTCCAGATTCCTCTTGATTCTCTCTTACATTTGTTTGTATCTTTGTCTATTTGTCCCATGATGCTTTTGTTAAATGCTGATGGAGAGAGGAAGTGCACTGTGGTTGTCCAAATAGGGGTACAGATGACTATAATCACTGGAGAAATATGTTGTCAACTCCCTCAACAGGAAATGTTCTGCCTACGCTTTATTAATGATGTGTGTGTGTGTGTGTGTGTGTGTGTGTGTGTGTGTGTGTGTGTCAAGAACATTGTCGGCTCATGCTTTACACTTGAGTATGACCTGTAGTGTCAATCTACAATCTACAGCTGTCAATCTGTACATATTGTACCTCAAGGATTTAAAATGACGGTAGTGGTGCTTTGTGATGTGATGCGTGTGAATGTGTGTCTAACAGTATCATGATGAGAAGCTGCTTATATCGCCACTTTACTGTACAACACGTTGAATCAGGACAGAGCTGTTTATCTTTTCAAACATTATCTTCAGCCTCTGGCCCAGACCTTTTTAACTCATTGCACTGCAGCAACTGTGCTACCACCATGTGTGTGTTGACTGGCCTATTAATTCCAACATTTTCTCACATTCTGTTCGCAGTTATTCATCTGGTAGGCAAGCAAAACTGATATAGTGGGTGGTGAGGGCACTATGTCAGGTTTTTCATTGGCAATTAGAGGCAATATTACGCTATGTTGTTTTGAATAATCATCGCTTTATACGGTGCTCAGGGATCGCACTGACAAAAAGCCATGGCTGTCTGCAGGCACGACCATATTCCATAGTATTAACTCTTTTTTTTACTTTTGCTTTCATTGCTTGGCCATTTTTTTTTCTTACAATATGTCTGTCCATAGCTGCTTGAAGGCAAACACCATGTAAGGGGTACTGCTCATACTGAGTTCCCGATCCCAGAGGCACCTTTGCACATTTGCAGTCGATTGTGGACTAACTGTAATGTGAGGCTTAGGAAACACACAGAGTGGGATGTATGTGATCTTAACACTCACCCAACCTGAACCCGAATTGTGAGAGTATAACTCTTTGTACTTTTTGGGCTCAGAATGACCCAGGAGCTGCATTCCTCTGAAGAATCCTCAGCCTTATCTTAGTATCGCCGTGTTGCAGGCCTTCATCTTGGCTTCGGAAACTGTTTGGTGGAACATAACAGACTGACTGTTGCCTCGTTATTTTGCCCCATCAACATGGTCTTGAAATGACAAATAACAACGTTTTATTCCGCATTAAAGCTAGTGTAATTGGTCCGTGAAAGCTCTCCATCTGAAATGGCCCAGTCAGTGGTTTGTGCTCAACATTAGCTGCGGAGTCGGCACCGCGGGGAGCTCCTCCCTGCTGCTGTTTAGCATCGACACTCTGCCGCTTGGCCAGCCAGGTGACTGAGGCTGAGCAGAGTCCCAGTTTCAGGATCCGCACTCGGCTTCAGTGGGCCGCAGTAATACCCAAACAGTTAGCTATGGTCCTGAAGCACCATATAAATAGTTGTAAATTACATTGAGCTCCGCAGAGTCGTTTAGCTCCTTTGTAGAGCAGGTGAGTCCAGGCAGCAGCTTTCGCACAGATGGTGCTTCGGCAACGGTGGTCGACAGATTGTGTTTTTAGCTCCACATTACATTAGTTATCCAATATTTTCCTCTTGTGGACCAGCCTCTTGTCTGTAAAGCTGACAGTTGCTTTGTTGAATCAAAATGACACGACCAAACTGCAGGCAAAGCTTGAATGAACCTTGTTTGTAAATCTATCCACAAAACTCTGTGAGATATGGAACAACACTTAACAAACACAGCCATGTTACAGGTAAAATACCTCACCTCTAATAATTACGGGGATGCCTGTTGAAGCTGACATTGATTATTGTCCATGCTACAATGGTTTCTGTGTCACACATAGACAGTATTTATAGACAGCAACATTTCGGAAATACAATAGCATGTCACACACAGGCGGTCCGCCACACACGCACATCGTCTTCCACATTGACAGTGGCATGGAGCTTTCGATAGATAAATATAGATTAGATAGATAGATAGATTACTTTATTCACCCCCGTGGGGAAATTACGGATTGGTCACTCTCTCAGATTTCGTGAAGTTTGACGGGCTAATACGTGCACACACAAATAGACACAAGCTGCGTTTAGCCTAGGTATTGTTTTTATGTGTACGCTTGTATACACACACTCGCACATGTATACAGTAGTGATCTGTATTTGGCCTAGATACTGTGGTGATTAGTCAGTTGCGACGGACAAGTCCATGACACATTAAAGGCAACAAAGCATCTACATACACGCACACATCACTAGGTTGGCATCAGACTACATAAGACATTTGCAAACAGCTTCCCATGTGAAGAGTTTGCTGCATCAAAGTCAGTAATTGAATACACTCATCTGTATCACTAACAAATTGAAGTGGGTAAAAAAAAAAGGATGACAAGAGGCATACATAATGCATAAGCATCACACCAGGGAAATACTTCCAATGAAGATGTCATTGAATTGTTCCCTCAATTAAGTTTTTGATCACTCAAAATGTGTTTTGTTTTGAAAATAAGGATGAATGCGAAATCTGAAACAAAGATAGTCTCGGTTTCGCAGGATCAAGATTTACAGCAGATGTTTGGTTGGAACTGCACATTCAATCGCTTACATCACTTTTAAGTTGTGAACAAAACATTTTGTGTGCATTAAAACTGACCTTTTCAAATTTGAATCGAGCAAACGAGGTAAGACATACAGTATATGGTTGTACTAATGTGGCCTATACCTCAGCTTGTTGCTGTGGAGACCAGGACCATGCTGGATAAGTCAAGAGTATTACTAACAATAGTCAAATAAAACAGAAATGAGTTCGAAAATACAGCTTTAAAAAAAGATGTCATTGATCATTGTTCTGAACAGATTAATTTAAAAAAGGAAACCAGTCTATGTTCCAAGTAAGTCTTTATCTTTTTTGGATTATTTCTGAAAAATGATTTACGTTGGCCCATTTCTCTTAAATTTTTCCTCCTTTTTTAGGTAAGATTGCCAACACTTTTTAAAAGATTCTACATAAAACTAAATGACTTCTATGTTTCGCTTGCTATATTTCTTCTCAGCCAACTACAGTTAAAATTGCTGATTGCTCTATTCCAATTATTCATTTCTTCACACTGCCTTATTGCAGTTGATTGAATCTGATATGAAGTTTTTTTTTAAACTGTGTTATAGTTAGAGGACGTGCTACATAAATACAATTTTTATTTGAAATCAATGTTTTCGTTTTATTTTCCAGCTGCTGTTATTACATTCCTACTATTGAGCTCACAGCGACACCAGGGAGCTGTCTCGCAAAATAACTTCTCTCTGTGGCTCGGGGGTGGGGGGGGGCGGGGGGGGGGGGGGGGGGGGGGGGGGGGGGCTGCCTGATGCTCACTTGCAAAGGAAAATAAATGTCATTCTATTCAAAGAATTGGCACATGTTGTGTCTGCTTTGGGGAAATAAAGAGCTTGGAAACAGCAGTTGACCTGGGCACAACCTCCCTGATGTTCACTTTTAAGCACTTGGACTATTTTTATTGCGATGCCACGATGGGACGCACGGAGCAAAGTAAGCACAGAGAAAAATGTTTATGCAAGTTTAATATTTTCCTTGCATACTCCATTCTCTCTCTCCCTCACTGTGTCTCTCGTTGTGGTTTACTTTGAGTTTTTTGTAATGCGTTCAATGAAGCCTTTGTGTGTGTGTGTGTGTGTGTGTGCGCGTGTTAAATTTGCAGTGTGTAAATTATGAAAGCGTGCGCTCATGTTTGGATCAGTTTAAATTATTTAACCCGGCCCACGCGCACAAACAAACACGCTGATGAATACACGTATCCCCTGTGACATAGCGCCCGCACGCCACGGTTCTACCTGTCTCATCCTGTCCGCCCATCCCTCCCCTCGCTCGCTCTCTGTATCTCATCTCTTATTGAGTACCTCGGTTGAAAATTACACGGTCAGGACAACTTTATTTTTTTTGCAGTAAAGTAAAACATCTCAGTGGGCTGACTTGAGAATAGCAGTTACCATAGTCTGTTTCGAGCTTGACCTGTTTCTGAAGTACCATCTTCCATCTGGACTTGAGCGGCGGGATAACAAAAATAAAATAAAAGTCTTTATTTAGTAACTTTGATAACAGCAGGATGCAGGATTCTTTAGGAGCAGTTCCAATGGTTTATTTATTTTGGCTCTGTTTTTCCATGTATATTTTAGACATTTAGTTGGCACTTGTGCCCAGAATAACTTTGCCTCTTGTCTTTCTTACCAAGCAGGAAGCCGGTCCTTGTTTCTTGACATCAATCCTAAAATCGTTGAAAAGAACGCACATTTTTAGAGTAACCTGGCACATTGACTGTTGGCCCTACTATATACTTATTACCTCTAAAAAGCTGATGTACATAATCAGATGTGGATGTCATACTTGCATTTATTTAATCACTTCTTTGTTATGACTGGTGTCGGTGGCAAACTAGACACACACAGTAAACTCAATGAAAAGGCAAGTTACACTGGCTTCCTCTCATATTGGGGTCATGTCGACTGGAGACTCTTGATTGGCTGTCGGTGTGAACATGAGTGTGAATAGTTGTTGGCTTGTCTTTGTGATAGGTCAACCCTGCCTCTAAATCAGCTGGTATTGTCATAAACGAAGGATTAGTGGTATAGGGAAAGGATGGATACTTTAATGTAGTTCCACATGCATACTCCTATGTTTTGTTTCTATAATGCCTCCCTGCGACTCCATATTTTCATCTTTTGGAAACACCCCTGGCCCAATTCTAATTGGAAATGTGCATTTTAGTCTGGATAAGCACAAACTGAGCCTTTTCCACCCACGCAAGCATGACCAGGATACAAGTAGGGTTGTGTGATATACGTGATCAGGCGTTTTAGTATGGACAGAGATTGCTTCATGGAGGTGCGGCGTTTTTTTTCTTTCACAGTCATTTCAGGGATTAGGTGGACTGTTCTTGGTTGCCCTATGTGAAGGCTGTTGCTGGGGCTGACAGTTTTGTACAGCCACCTCCTGCCGCCTCCACGGCCATTAGAACAGTCCTGGTGCACGCAATTAAATATAGAATTTCACTGAGACATTGTTCCAGAGGTTCATACGCCAGTTAATGCTTTCTGCTAATGAAGACCATTTCCAGCAACATCGGGGCAGGTCATATAAATGAATGGCACATTAAAAAGAAATCTCAGGGGGGTTACATTTCCCGCTATGTTATTCACGATTTTAGAGTTAAACACGCGGCATTTTCAGGCTTTGGTTCCGTGTCAAAGATCACCCATTGCATCGCCGCTCAAAAACCATGGCCTTCATCTGTGCAAAAGAAATGTCTGGTGGGATTGTCTTTTTTTGGTTTTGACACACAAAATAGAACATTCCAGTAATTCCCAATCAATGTAAGATTCAGAACTCCGGGGGCTGTTGGGGATCGTCTCGTATGCATGTTAGCTGTTGGATTGGTTCTGCAGTGAACACAGGGAAAAAAAAGTCGATAGCTGAGCTGCGAGGGGCCAGGCGGTGGGAGAGGAAGCGGGGCAGCCGCTCTTCCGGTAAGAAATATCCTCTCAGTGAGAGGATTTTCCACACTTTTGGTTCCCCTGTGAGAATTTTCTTTTCAGTTTTATTTATAATTGTTTGGAAAATGAAATATGGCTGCTTCTTGAGTACCATTTCCACCGCAAAGCCCCCCCCCCCCCCCCCCCCCCCACCCCCCCCCCGCACACACACACACACACCCCGCCTCGCATCTCTGCTGTCAGTGCGGAACGGCGGAAAACAAGATGAGAGAGAAGCAGGCACAGAGATGAGAGAGAGACTAGAAGATTTATGCTTCCACATTCCATGTTGCTCTCTGACTCGTCCTATTTTCAGACAACCACACGAACACACACGCGTAGAGTAGCAACGTGTCATTACAAGCTAATGCTATTATACGTTTGCCACGGCCTTCCACAATGTGTTGCTCCGCAGGCCTACCCCATTTAGAAACAAACGAAAATATGTTTTTTTTGCGTGAGTGTGTGTGCAATTTAATTTCCTGGTTGGGACCAGTGACATCATTTCTGAGTTCCTGGTTAAGGTTAGGTTAGGTGTCCGCTCGGAAGGAAGTCAATGTCCTAACACGGATAGTTGCACAAACGAGCGCTTGTTTGTGTACACGCGCGCATGGTTGTGCGCTCGTGTGTGTCGTCTTATGTAAGCATGCAGCCTCCTCTCTCGCCTCGAGGTGGATGATGGAAAGCGTTTGTCATCCTCCCACTTCCTGCCAACTCTCTGTTTCCCGTTCTCGTTCCTCATCCATTCAAATCAAATGTGTTTCATTGGCACGGCGGAGAGGTTTTCAGGCTCGCCTTACTGCGCCGACATACACAAATTCCTGATCAATTCTAAATTTCAAGCGCACATTGAGGGCGACTTATGCTGTCGGTTGATTACTCTTAACAGTCTGAGACAGTGTGAGGTGTTGAGCTCCCACACAGTTGTGCAGGCCTGCAGAGTGGGGGCGATGTGAACGTCTGGAGACACTGCAGTGCCCCACGGCAACCAAAAGGCGTGAATGAGGGCTAGTTGTTATCGAGGGAATGATGAATGATTGAATTATTCAAATAGGAATCTTTATTACTCCTTGTTACTCTGTTTTCTGTTGTACATTTTGCATGGATCAAATACAAATTTGATCCATCAAATTGTAATGCTTTCACCTTTCGGAGTTATCATCTTTGGGTGTCCGTGTGGCGTCCTCCTCTAAGCTCTTAGTCTTATTTAGTGCTGGTTGATAATGGTATTATCAACAGCTTAATAGAGAAACCCAGCAACAATGAACCAATAGGGAATTATTAGGTATCTGCATTTCCCCGTGAGATTTACAGAAAGTTGTTGTTTTTGGTAGCTGCATGGAACTATTTTTGGTAAAAAGAAAAATATGTCTACCCTAGTTAGCCACTGGCACTTGGTTGCAAAAGAGTCAGATGTTTTCCTTGGGGGGTTAGTAGAGACCAACCAGAGTTGCAAGAGATTGATTATTGTATTTGATTCATCAGACTGCCAATAGCACTTTCCAAAAGAAATGTTTATGTTACTGGATGTGTATAAGCAAGTGCTAGACATAAAGTTAGACAGAAACAACTCTCAGATGAGCAGCTACCATATACAAAATAACTCCCTTTTTTATTTCATTGATGTCTTTAGTTTTAATGTAGTTGTTTGCCAGTAGGTTTTCTTTCAGGAGCTATAGGGCTGCTTGCAGTGACGTTTCAAAGGTGTGCTTATATCTTATCGTGTGTCTTCTCTAGTCTCTTTTTCTCTTCGTGTCAGCCACTGTATTTCAGTCTATTACTGTCACTATGTGCCTCTCATATAATCGAATAAAAAAACACCCTGACCCAATTTAGGCTGCTTAAATAAAATATTCATCCCTCTTCTCAGCTCATGATTAATACTTTTTCACCCTAGAGAGCCTGTTTAAAAAAACATGCCCCGTGTGTTTCCAGTAGTCGTTGCTCTTCTTTTCCCTAATTTCCCTTGTAGTCATCTCAGTTTAGCCATTTTTTACATGTTCATGATTTTTTCTTTTTTCACTTCACTTCAGTATTTCTACGTGGTACCTTCAGAATGTATGGATTATCAAATAGTCATACTTACTAAGCCTACCATCCCCTTTGTTTATGATGTACACTCACTTTGTTCCCAAATGACTGGAAGTCATTAGATTCAGTTTTATTTCTATAGCTCAAATCACAGAATATATTATCTCAAGACACCTAGCAGAGTAAGGGCAAAATCTCACTGTATTATTGAGAATACCAAAAAGCAAGCACCTTGTGACAGTGGAGAGAACATATATACACTACAATAAAACTACAATAACAGAAGTACATACAGTCTTGATAAATAAAAAATTGTGTATAGAGAAAATATAAATCTCCACCAATGCCATAATATTGGTCAGAGTTTGTAACTCTAGATCAATTAATTCGGCCTTATGCGGTATGCGGTACTGTACGTAGGTTATTCTTTCTATTTAATTTTTAAGGAATTGACATTCCTGTACCACGGAGGTAAAATCCAAAGTCAAAATATCCTGAAATTTTGCGAAAGTGTCAATGTGTGGCTACATGTGGGTGTTTGCTTGTGTGAATGAGACAGGAAGTGGCAGAATGGTGAAGTATATTTGGCAGGTTTGGTCTCAGTGGAGACTTGTCTGGAGCAAAAGATTTGCATTTTTGCATTTCCATTTTATATACATGAGTATATTTGTAATATGAAATCTGATTTGTGGTTTTGGAGCATATATCTCCCTCTTTGTGCTTCTAATATGTGCATGTGTTTCTCTGCTGTGGCAGATTAGATGACAGAGTCAAAAACGTGTCATTTCGTCAAGATCAAACACTGCTATGCCTCAGAGAGGAGGAAAGCATCTGCAGCAAAGCAAATGAGCTCTTGTATCTGCATTCTCTGTTTGGGTACGAAGATGAAAAAGACAAGAGCTCTCGTTCAGCGCATCGTTACGGAGGAGAGCGTTGCGATGTACAGGCGACACATCTTGAGGCACTTTCACACCTATTTGGCTTGCAGCAGCCATTGTGACCCTGGAGCTGTTTGTTGTTGGAGAGAACTGTAATCGCAGTGAAACCTTGCTGAGAGGCTGGTACTTTCCCAAGCAGACCATGGAGCTTTGTTTGTACTTGAAATGTAAAGAAAAAAAAACTCTGGACATTGCGGGTTAAATTAGTTGATGATTTTTTTTCATAGCGCCTAATATTAAATCTCAAAATGAGCTGAGAAAAAAAAAAAATATATATACAGTATATATATATATATAGATGAAAAAAAGGACGTTATGTGACTGGAGCCATCTTTCCAATGACCTCATGTGCATTCACGTCACCTCCACGTTTGCTGAACTTTGCATTTCAAAGCGAGAACCCGTAGGCCTCTACTCAGCAAAGGCTTTCAGAAGGAATTGTGTGGTCTCTTACTGTGACTGGAGGTGTGTTGAAGGCTTCGCACATACATCGGTTTTGTTCACCCAGCTAAAACACTGATGTCAAACAGACACAAAGCCTGTTAACCTTTAGAGGGAGCTGCAGAGGATCAATGCGCCGCCCTACAGCTGTACTTATGGATGTTCACGATACCTTTTACTTACCAGCCACACATTATACATGCTACAGCTGTGTGCACTCTGGTACTGTCGCTGTATGTCCTACAATGAGAGACCTTACGGACCTCAATCATTTCATTTTTTAAATTAGTTTGTTTTGTTTATCATTTACTTTTCAGGCTAAGCGTGTTCTCTAGCTGGTAACCCAGAGGGCAATTATTTGTTGCCAGCAGGAAGGTAGCGTTGTGGGGTTCAAATGGTAGCTATGAGCTGTGAGATAATGACATAGAAGAATGACTAACTAGAAAATCATGGCCGTTCAATCGGCCGGCCCCAGCCTCAAGCTTCAATCTATGCCCTGGTAATCAATGTCTAAATCAGTCTTTCGGGGATGTAATTCTATCGATTACTGTTGTAAGTGTGTGATATTCTTTCAATTCATAACACCCATTAGATCCAGTAAACCAGCATTATTGAAACTGCATTAACATTATGATTATTAGATCTTCACAGGCAAGACCATTTCATTTTGTGACAGGCTTACAATTATCCTGTGCCATCTCTTTAATGGCCCAATGTTTTATTTCACTTAGGAATTCAATGATTATTGTGAAATGCCAATATTGTTGGCAGTCAAACATTCTTTCAACTGTTTTTCAAACGGATACTTGACTGTTGCAACAAACAAATGGTGTAATGTTTTTTTCTCATCTTCAGTACGGGTTCAATGTTTTTCTGTGCTGGAGTATGCAGCCCTGCGGATGGTCCTGTGAGGCTTTACCAAAGTACACCAGTTCTGATTGCTGAATAGCCACAAGAAAAAAATCCAAAAAAGACAGTACACACCAAAGTTCATGGCAAACCTTAAATTTCAAGACATTTTTTTTTTACAACGAATTGGAAATAGTAACCTACTTTAATATTGTTTGGGATCCGTCCAATATTTACATAGCGGCTTCCCTCTGTGCTGAAGCGAGGGTCCAGCCAATTGATCAGCACACCAACATAACCATTGTTACGCCATTAGTGTGACTAAAAACTAATAGTCCTCTGCCAGCACCCCAGTATAGCTGCCAGGATTTAATGCCGTTGATATGGCTTCATGCTTTTATCCCAGTTCAATGAAACATGGAATGCTTTACATCTCAAAAGATGGCTAATGTATATTAATGGCACCAATGGTCCACGATCCTCCATAAAAAAAATGAGCTGAGAAATGCATCAGATACTCTTCAGCAGCACTGATGTATGCACTCGTGTGCCTTTTGAGGGATGGTGATAGTAATGTTATGGCTTTGAAATTGTCTTGTGAACACGATACCATCTGATAGCCAGTGATGGATGCTCTCTGGCCTGTTGTGAAAATAGTGCTGTGATGTAATGGTGCGGAAATAGCTTTGTAGACCAGATATTACACAGCGCCATCATGAATCAGGCACTTAAAGCATCACACTTAGACTCTCAGCGCCAAGATATCCCATTACACGTCTTTCTCGCTCTTTCTTCTTTTTCCTGCACTGCCTGTCCCAATCACAAACACGATGCTGAAAAAAAAATCCTAAAATCAATACGCAAGCGGTACAAGTGTGTATTGATTCAATCTAATATATACTGCTGTGTGTGCCTTATATATATATATATATATATATATATATGTATATATATATATATACAGGATATTTACATTTAAGTTCAAGGTTTAAAGAGTGTGTGTGCGTTCTTTGTTTGTGTGTGTTTGTGTGCGTGTTCATCTGTGCATGCTCTCATTCCACCTCTATCAGACCGACCTTGGCGGCGATGGTCTCGTATTTCTGGCAGCTCCTATGTGCTCCTACAATCATCCGGCCGGCCGTATCTGTCTTTGATTGATTTGATTTCTTCCATTAAATCCAATTGAGTCGTGACGGGCAGATCGTGATGGAGGGTAAATGATGGACTTCTCAGCCTCTACACGATGAAAACATGCATGTGCGAAACTGACTCCCAGGTCAATGTGAGAAGTGGATAAACTGAACTTGACCGCATAAGCATAGCCTTTCCTTTAAACCCAGGATGGGCAACCTGAGGGATAGGGAGGGCCACAAAAAATGTGTCCTCACTACCAGAGGAGCCACATTGTGACCATGCAACTCCACCAGTAGGATGTTATAACCCCATCATTTGATTAGCCAACTATAGCAACTGATTTAATGAAAAGAACTAAAGGTATATACGATATCAAAGTTTACTAGAACAATTTCTTTTTCGTTTCCTACTGTAAAACCAATCGTTTTCTTAACATTTTGGATTTTTGTAAATTGACTCGCAGGCCGTACTAAGTGAGGGCGGGGGCTGTCAGTTACCCATCCCTGCTTTAAACAGGGATTGCCCAGGCCTTTCTCCAACCATACACATACAATATTTGGCCTGTGATATTAATACAAAGCGCCATTGCAGAACGGAGTCCAGTCTTTGTGCTTTTGAGATCCGTTTTACTTTTCTGCCTTTGTGCGTGTGTATCTTTATTGGTGGTCGCTCGTCTGTGTGATCACGTTATGGGTTGTTAGAGTTTTGGCTGTGTGCGTGATGAGTGTATGTATGTATGGGAGCTCAGTGCTGCGGTCTCAAAGTGAACTAATTGAATAAAGGGCAATTGTGATGTATTTAGGCAGCTGCTGACCCCTGTTGTTCAAGTGGGTAAAACCATTAGCTTATGCATGAGGTTTACTCCAGTGGACGCAGGTAAACAAGGCCAACAAGAGGAAGCTGGAGAAAAAGGCAGGCAGAGGGTTAGTTAAGTGGCCTGGGCATTGGTGCTGTTTTGTTATGCCTTAGATGCTGGTACAAACATCCAAGGTACATGCCTGCAAGCACAGAAGACCACATAAACTATTAATTCATTTTGACCAAATAAAATAAACAGCAACTGAAAGGTTTTGCAACCTACTAGTATCTCTGTGGACAAAAACCTAAACTAAACAACGACATGCACATACATGATGCACCAACGTTTTCTCCACTACACTCATAAATCAATCTTTAACGTGCACGGTACTTCAGTCACATAACACTGACATGGGCTGATGAGTGACGTCGACAAGGGATTGTGACATCATTTTGTTTAATAGTGTCCCTGATGTTTTTTTTATTGTATCATTTTCTAAATTAGCGCACATGGGTAAAAAAAAAAACCTTGAAGGCCCTGCGGAAATTGTTTGACCCCAAAATTTGCGAAGGCTTCTGTGTTCGCACATCGTATCGCCTTCATTGTGATCTAAAAAGCAAGGCTGTGTGTGAAAGAGGGACTGTAATGAAATTCAGATCTGATTTTAAACCATTACTTGGATCTGTGACGGTTGCAGTCCTGTGTGGATTTTGTAATATGTCACCGTAAACAAGAGCCGTCGGTCTGCTCAACAAGAGCCAGGCACTCTGAGACCGCTGGAGCACACTTTCACATGTGAAGTGTTTTCCTAACTCCGACATGACTAATCTATTTTAACAGCTCAAGTGCCGTAGGAAACTACCTGACAATCCGCAAAGAGCCCACTGGATGACACTTTGGAAGACAGAGCAGTTCCCTACTTCTAATGCCCCACACCCGTGTGGTAGACATGGTAGTCTCGACAATAACAGCATTTAATAATAATCGGTCGGTCAGACATCAATACTACTACTTAACTTGCTTGTTTTGTTGTTGACTATCATACCAAACATACTTTTTTCTTATCTCTTTACTGTCCACGTATTTAACTTTTTCCCCTGAAATAGCTTCAATATTGAAATACATCCACTATAAGTTTTTTTTTATTTAGAATTTTACCACTCCATCAAACATCTCAGTCGGACTTAGTTTATTCGGGACATAAAATCCAAAATTGGAAGGAACGTTTCTTTGGGTTTAAACCAAACATTGGCACGACATCTGGGACACATGGGGCCACATTCTCTTATTAGGTGTGAATATAAATTTAGGTCTACCTAGGTGACGTTGTTTGAACCGCCACAGTTGCACAATGAACCCAAAGGGTTTATATACTTCTGAGTGTCCATATGTTGATTCATGTAAGACCACAGCCACGATATCGATATCAAATCGTATTCCATGCTTGAGCTGCACCCGCTGCATTGATTTACTCAATCCCTGCTGACTCGTTGACGCGATTTATCCCTCGGTATCCCTCGCGCCTGCTGCACACACACACACACACACACACACACAGAGGCATGCACACCAACACATATGTAGAGTGAGGCTGGTCAACAACATCATTTGGTCTTTTGAGATTTTTGAGATCTGATTTGTAGATATATATATATATATATACTGGATCTGAAATGTTACAAATTTAAGTTATACTTGTGCCCAGCAGGTGACTCAGAGGAACACTATATAATAACGCTGTTCATGCACTCAGAAAAAAGCTAAATTGGTTTTAGCTTTATGATTTTCCAGTTCACCTGATCATATCACAAGCTGCTGAGGATCATCTATAGGAATATGACTGGATCAATTTACAATGCACGTTTTTTGTTTAACATATACTGAGCAGGTGCATATATATATTGAGCTGTCAGATTGAGGCACATTAACAACTTTTGGTAAGCTCATTAAACAATTTAAATGTAAACCTTACACCTCAGATAAGATGACTTCTGGAGACATGATGGGGATTTCTATCAAACATGGCAGTGAGGTTTAAGGGATTACAGATTAAGCATTATGCAATTTCGTTTGGGACAACACAGGTTAAGCTTTTTTTTTTTTTTTTTTAAGCCTTAAAGCACAGCTAAGCTAATAACATAACAACAGCCTTTATTAGATTTTGGGCTGTGCCTGTAGGTCGGTTTCCTTCGGGTTCCAAAAAGTGTGTTTAAATAGAGGAAAATATAAAAGATTTTTCGTGTGAACTGTGAACACCTAAACCTAAATGCATCACTTGATAACTGGATGTGTGTTACGTGTGAAAAAGCTGATTGGGTGAAGCAAGTCGACAGAAATCTTCAATCATTTGCTTCTGGGCAGCTTCAAAAGCATTTGAATTCGTGAGGACATCCAAGGTGTCGCTTCTAAGCGCCGAGTCGTTCCACTGGTTATCCCCCTTGGGATTAGAATGCAGCCTAAGATCAGTTTCAGTATTTGGAGCGTGTGGAGAATCCATTTGAGCTGTCCAACAGGCCAGTTGGGGGTGAAACGGGCTTTATGGGACTTTCAGGGAACCATGGTGTCAGCGGGGAGGCCTTTCAAAGAAGTGGATCAAGCAGGCTGCACACGTGTGAAGCCCATTCGTATTTTACACACCGCTACCAACAGAGCTTAAATGTTTCTTCCTTACCAGTAGTTTATTCGGTTGATTCACCATTCCAATTGAGCCCCGTGGCCATGCAGTCACTAAGGTGTGTGTGTGTGTGTGTGTGTGTGTGTAAATTAGATCGTATGAAACTGATCTCGGCACTCGTGTAATTCTACATAATTATGAGACACATTGTCCAACAACGTTCTTCCGGGTGGTTAATATTGTATGTCGTTTTCACGTGTGTTGCAACATCATCTGTCCTACCTCGCCTCCTCTTACTGAACGAAATTTGTCCCTCTCCCCCTTTTTCCGTTCACACCTCGGCACTCATTTTAATTACTTCCTTCTCTGATCTCTCTTTTTTCCCCTTTCTCCCTGTGTTATAGCGCTCCCCTGTTTCCTTTTCCATTTCTCTGACTCTCTCATTTATTCCTTCTCATTGCAGTCATTTCTCAGTCTAATTAATGAGACGATATCTGCTTTCGTGTCAGAAGGGTCATGAGCTTTCTCTCTCTCTGTCTCTCTCTCTCACTCCCCCCACCCCCACCCCCACTTTATCTATCTTGTGTAGTATGAGTCATCCGGCATTCTATTTAGGGGCCACTCTGTCCTTATGCTCCCCTTTCGTTTCACACAAAAGAAAAGCGAAGGAAAAACAGAGATTGTATGAACTTCGACATCTTGAAGGATTTCAGCTTGGTAATTACACACAGAAACTAAAAAAGATAAAGCCACAGTACTAGTATAGGGACATGTGAAAAGCTTCTCAGTTAGGCCGTAAGTGATGATGTGAATATGTAGTGCTTGAATCTACCAGCAGCACCGTTTTTCTTTTAACTGGCTTAATTTAAATAGCAGCAGGACTTGTGTCGAGGACAGAAATGGATGCGTCATTGATTTCCAAATTCTTTCCTTTGATTGTCTTTGCATCAGTAATTGTAACTATCCCATTATGCAAAGTCCAGTCACCGGACACCTGACCGTTATGGGTGCTGTATTTGTCTTGATCAGGTTTGGTGTCGTATCTTTCAGGGTCAGAGTTAAAGCCAATGGTAGTCTGGTATTTTTCTTATTTAAAAACTAAAAAAATAAATGGATGGATGTCTGATGTGACAGAGGGCCACTGTGCACAGACATGTAACTGCAGCCTCCATTTTCCCCATCTATTTCCTATATCAGTCATTTTTTGATTTGTTGGTGTGCAATATTAGTCTTTTTGCATCTCTCACGCGTTTTTGGTGTCTTTGTGCTCATCTTGTGTCTCTCGGCCTATCTTGAAATGTCTCGGAGGCTCTGTGACATTTGTTACCCCTGGATCTGTACCTGTTCAGTGAGCCATGATTTATTTATGTGAATAAGCAGAACATTTATATTTATAATAACTATTTTTGCACAGGATACACTTATAGTGTTGTATATCTGCTCATACTTTGTTTGAACTATATATGTCTTCAATATGAACAAATGGACTTGAGTCCCGCTGACAGGACATTGAAATGGAAATTTAATAGTAGAGTGTACATTTTGTTCTCATCTCACTTATGTCTGCTGAAATATCTGTATATTTTTCATTTTTTTTCAAATTACTGGGACAGTGGCCTGTCCCCTTGTTTGTATGTAAAACAGTCCTGTAGTTTTTTGTACGGGAAATTGCAGTGCTGAAAGGAAAGGTTTACGAATGGACTGCATTTATTTTGCATCTCTCTGGTCACTCAAATTGCTTTAATATACAGTTTAACATTGACCCATCCACACACACATTTATTCAGTGCTTCTATTGTCAATACTTTTGCATATTTCTCTCATTCATACACTGCCAGGGCAGCTGTCACAGGAAATTTGGGATTCTTGCATGAAAGCAGGATTAACGGCTTGGAAAATTAAAGTTGTGCTTATATTGTGCAATAGCTTAATTAAGACTCGAAGCCTTTAGTAAGTGGAACTGAAAGTGTATTCCTTTTTATTTCACCAAGAAATACCTATACGTATGAATTATCCCCTATTTCACCATTCTACAGCATCTATTCCTTATGTTACAGAGTTAGAATGGTTCCCTGAGGTAAAAACCTCATCTTCCGTTTCACCCTCACCATGTGTGCTGTTGTTTGCGCTGTGATCCCTTTAATCCTGATTCTCCTATGTCCTTGAAAACCCCAATCAAGGTTGTCATTAATGAGCATTTTCTCTCTGCCTACATACAGTACTTTACAATGCACCGCTGTAAGATACTAGTCATCCCTCTCTATACTCATTGTCCTAACACGGCTCTCTATAATGAGAGGGGCTGACGCAGAAGAATGTACTGTGGATAATTAGTTGTCTACGGGTTCAACATAGCCTGGGAAAGTTATACTCAGTGGATAGAACACTGAAGCAGTTTCTCTTCTCTTTCTCTTGAGGCTCTTGATGTTTTCTAGCATTCTAAAAACCACCGTCAAAACAGTGTATATGCAACAATGAGAAACATTTGACGCTAACATCTCCGTTTGTCTCTCCGTTTGTCTCATTTTTTTCAGGTGTTGCATACAGGTGGGGTGGTAACCATGGAGAGGCTGTTGCTGTGTGTGATGCTGGCAGTTGCCATGGCAGTGCGGGCACAGATCTGCCCGAAGCGCTGCATGTGTCAGATCCTGTCGCCCAACCTGGCAACCCTCTGTGCCAAGAAAGGCCTCCTGTTTGTTCCACCGAACATTGATAGGCACACAGTGGAGCTGCGGTTGGCTGACAACTTTGTCACAAGGTAAAAGTCACATCAGTGGCACTTTCTTTTTTTGCAAGTCACTCTCGACTGACTATCTCTGTTCCTGACTGAGTGTTCACGCAGACATTAGCACTTTCTCATCGATGTTTATGAGACCATAGCATAGAAAGGGCTGCTTACACAGTGGGTGTGAGTGTAAAAAGACAGCACTTGTTTAACTCTGTTCAGTCTTCCAGCAACTTAATTCAGATAACAAAAATAAATAAATTCCACACACCGGCCTTGATATGAGGGTGTAATAGGTTTCCAAAAAAAAGTATCTGTTCCAAATGTGAAAATTGTAAAAAAAAATTAAAAAGAAGTAGCACTTAAAGACATGTTGATTGAGTAATGGGTAAACATGCAGGGTTATTTTTCTATGGGTCTTGTAGTGACCCAATTTTTATATAAAATTAGATGTTGGCGCCAGTTTTAAAGTTCAGTTTCTACAGTATATTTAAGTTTTCAGTTAAATAGGTGGCATCTTTTTCCATATAGACCACCACCAAGACTAGTGGTAAAAATGAAAATGTTATAACCTCAATAACATCATTAACATATGAGCTTTATGCAGCCCATAGCCTTATAAGGAAGATCTATATTTGGATAAATAAGGCAAAACACCTTCACCTGCAAATCTGGTATTTTTTCCTTTCGACCACCTGCTAATGCTGTGTTGCTGCTACTAAATTTACTTTTAATTGGCCCAGTGCTAAATGTGAGTATGACGGTTACTTCTGCTGCAACAGATGTTACAGTTAACCTTAATGGTACAATAGAAATAAAAGCTTTATTTATGTTACTAATAAGATAGGAACGTTTTTTTCTCACATTAAGGGTAACTAGGGTTGTAACGGTACACAGAAGTCACGGTTCGGTTCGTAACTCGGTTTTGGGGTCACAGTTCGGTACGAGTTTGGTACAACAGAAAAGCAAAAAAAAAGTCCCCAAAAGTCCCAAATGCATAATACCCACAGATTCTCCAATGTAAACCAATAAGTCAATATGAATTTCTGGAGAGAGTGACATCACCTCGAGGTGATCTCATTGGCGATACAAATGCATTATTCTCTGGCCTCAGAATGAAATTATACTCATATTGTTGTTTAAAGAGAAAAGAACAATCCAAGGCCCTGGAAAAAGTCGAGGTGCGTTCATGGTCAACCGAGCAGCTCGAGGCCGTCTCCTGTAGGCGTTGCAGTTTAGTGCCTCGGTTCTCTGGTTTGTAGCCTTTTGGAGCTTCACAGGATAAAGGAAATAGTATATGAGGCTTCTGTTTTAGGTTCAATTTCTCCTTTTAAATGTTGAAAGAGTCCACTCATAAGACGTCTTTCAAGTCTTCTGTGCATTTGAATACTGTTAAATGAGTGACAAAGATCCAATATCATCCCATGAAATTGATGGACAAGTTACGCAACCTGAACTCTGTCTTGTTAGAGTTGTTGGTGTTAGTCAAATTGTGTTCGAAAACAACAGTGGAGGAGTACAGGAGGAAATAGAGATGATAAAGAGTATGCCTGTATGTATGTATATATGTACAGTATGTATGCCTATTTCTTCATTTGCTTATTTTTGTCCACAGTGTGAAGAGGAAAGATTTTGCTAATATGACACGGCTGGTGGACCTAACATTATCCAGAAACACCATCTCCTACATCACACCTCATGCCTTTGCTGATCTGGAAAACCTCAGAGCACTACACCTCAACAGGTACAAACTCTTACCTTTTGCACTCCTACGCCATAACTGTCAAAAAAAGAAAAAAAGCATATTCTAAAAAAGGTTTTCATTTGTTCCATGTCTCTCAGTAACCGTCTGACGAGGATAGGCAACGATACCTTCAGCGGGATGTCCAAGCTTCACCACCTGATTCTTAACAACAACCAGCTGATGCTCATACACCAGGGAGCGTTCAATGACCTGCTGGCGCTGGAGGAACTGGACCTCAGTTACAATAATCTGGATTCTATTCCTTGGGAGTCCATCCAGGTCAGAATCTCTATAAAAGAAAACTTTGAAACCTACTTGTCTGGAGGCATTTAAAAGCAAGCACAATAGAATGGCTATATATCCTCTATGGCCATTTTGTTGGCGAAAAAAAAGCTCTTTGGGGGTTTTGGACAGTCCAGCAGCCATTAGTAGAAAAGTCAATAAACCTATGTGCAGTTGCCCTTGATTGTCTCACTTGAGATGTTTTAATTTCTATGCAGCCTTATTGCTGACAGTGAACACTTTATTACTGCTTTTTGTGAGTCAACAGTCAGTTTTTATGTTATCTAAACGTCACAGACTCTGCGGATCATCCTCCAAGAGCATTCTGGGATATTAAAACCACTCTTGACTTGCTGCACAGTTGCACTAACACTGCAGCATTCGGTTACTGTGTACCTTCAATTATTCAGCCACACAGTGGCCTTGTTCTCTAACATGCAACCGCAGCACATCGAGAGTTGGAGCAATGTCTATTCAATTGTATTCATACAGCACCGGATCACACCAATCACATACAAGGCACTTGGCATATTTAGGTCCACATTTTTTTATATTAAAGTTGTAATATTGTTTTAGCAGCAGAACTAAGTGATGAATCAGTGCTCAGAATGATGACAAAAACAAATGTTTCTAGCACAAACATTTCTAGGTGGGGTGACTAAATTGTTTTTTTTTCCTCCGTCATACCAACAGAAAATGACAAGCCTCCATACGCTGAGTTTGGACCACAACATGTTCGACTATATTCCAGAGGGAACATTCTCGCTGCTACAAAAACTCAACCGGCTCGACGTCACCTCTAACAAGCTCCAAAAGCTCCCACCTGACCCTCTGTTTCAACGAGCGCAGGTACATTTTACGGTAATGAATTCCACATCTCCACCTAAGTTAAGAAACAAATCTGGTGACCATAGAATTTCCAAATGAATGCTTATTTATCTTATCTTTCTCATGAGCCGGATGCTGGGAAAACTGGCCATGTGGAAATTGGTTCAATAACCACATCCAGATTGAAAGAGACCTTTTGGAATATAACCATTCACTTTTTAATTTAAAAAAAGTATTTTTTTACATCATCAGGTGCTGGCCACGTCAGGGATCATGACCTCGACTTCCTTCGCACTGTCATTTGGTGGCAACCCTCTCCACTGTAACTGTGAGTTACTGTGGCTGAGGCGGCTGAACAGGGAGGACGACCTGGAGACATGCGCCTCACCCCAGCACCTCTCTGGTCGATACTTCTGGTCCATCCCTGAGGAGGAGTTCCTGTGTGAGCCCCCCCTCATCACCAGATACTCCCACGAGATGAGGGTGCTTGAAGGGCAGCGAGTTGCACTGAGGTATCCGTATCAGTTCCCATCCCAAATACATGAGTATATTATGATTGCGTGTGTTCAGTTTTAATACGCTTCCTCATTATCGCACCAACGCGCACGTAGACACACTCATTGTTCCAATTCCGGTGTTTATAAGCCGCTCAAGGAAACATAAAATGTGTCTTGTTCAATAAAGCACCAAACGGGGACATTACACAGGAGGACAAAAGAACAACATGTCTGGGAGATGATGACTACCTCATTTGCATATATATTGGTCACATGCTTCCAATCATGATAGATGCTATGTTTTCAAATGTGGAAATAGAATGAGAATAATAGGGCAAAGGAACATCTTCTTCAGCTGTGTATAAGTGGAGATGATAGAGGGTCAACTTACCTCACATCTTTCATCTTGTCTGGCATCCTGGCATACAAGGTTTTAGTTTGGTAATAGTTGAGATATCCTTTACTTTACAATTTTCGGACTGGATGTAAGGTAATGCATGTGCACGTGCTGTGTGTCCCTGCAACAGAGGAAATGTCTGCAGTTTTCTTGTTACTTATTTTATTTTACTTTGCTTTGTGGAAATTATAGGAAAGTGAAGGGTCACAATGACTTGGTCCTTTTATATTTATATATACGGCATTATATACATTGCTCTGGAACCTATAAAAGATCATTCAAATAAATCCACAGATCAATATTTAACTCACTTTTTTTCACAAAGGCTTAAAAGTACATGTCCCAGGTTTCCAGGAAAGCGTGATGGCACTATTATAAATATTGTTTTTATTTCTCAAAATCTCCATGTACCCGTAAAATCGAATACATATTTGCTTCATGAAAAAGTAATTAACCTATAGATGTATAATGTGCTGTGTTGACACAATACATACAGGTCAGACATTTTTTTTCCACGTAAGGTTACTGAAAGTGGGAGTGATTCCATAAATGGCCATTCACCATTGCTCTGCTTTCACTGCACAGTTGACCCCATTCTGTCTAACGATTTCCTCTCTACTGCTTTTCCTTCTTCGAAGGTGTAAGGCAAGAGGCGACCCCGAGCCTGCCATCCACTGGATCTCACCGGAGGGCAAACTGGTGTCTAACTCCTCCAGAACCTTGGTCTACTCCAACGGCACCTTGGACATCCTAATCAGCACGGTGAAGGACACCGGCTCCTTCACCTGCATCTCCTCTAACCCCGCCGGTGAGGCCCACCAAACAGTAGACTTGGTCATTATAAAACTCCCTCACATCTCCAACAACACCAACAACATCCAGGAACCTGACCCAGGCTCATCGGACATTTCCACCTCCACCCGAGGCGGTGCCAACGGCAGCAACGTGACGGGCGACGTGAAGGGCGGCGTGGATAAGAGAGTGGTGACGGCCGAGGCCACGTCCTCGACGGCACTGATCAAGTTCAACTTTCAGAGGAATATTCCGGGCATTCGGATGTTCCAGATCCAGTACAATGGGAGCCAGGACGACTCTCTCGTGTACAGGTAAGACTGAAACGATCACCACACCAAGGTCAGACAGTTCACATAACGCAGGAGGTACACGGTTACCCAAGTCTGAGCTGTACAGGTTAGATTACAGTTGATTAGATGTAACTTTAATGTTCCTGATGGAAAAAGTGATCACAGGAAATGGAAACGGCACACAGCTGAAACTGGATAGAACCTAGAGTCCGAGGCAAACAACAGCACTGAGAGGGCTTGCACAAGTACACAACCAGGGTGCTACAACAGTGCTACAAATACACAACCAGGGCTTCACGAGGGTGCTACAAAGGCACTACAAGAGTTATACACAGACCCTACGAAAGCATGACAAGGTTAAGAGAATGACCATAACTAAAAAAGACAACAAATACTGAGTTATATTTCAGAGACAGACATAATTGTGGTTAATGTCAATTTATCACAGCATGTGAAAAGTCTATATTTCATTGTGTAGGACAGACTGTTCATTTCGAAAACCAACATAAGGATGACACAGGGGTTGGAAAGCAAAGATGGCATAGACGCGTGAAAGTCGATAATCCCCACGGACGCGGCTCCCCCCCTCGCCTGCTGACTCACGGTGACGGACGGTGTTGACAGGGCGAGTCTTCCTCGACTTTTGCCATTCGCTCGAGATGACAGAGATTAGATCGATCTCACCGGGGATAATTGTTATTTGAGCCAAATATTTACTCCGGTGAAAGGGAGGAATTAACAAACACAAAGAGGCTGCGTAGGGAAATCGGCCGGTATTATCTGCTCTTCATATCGCCACTGATCAGCATACATTGTCCCATCATACGCATCATGATCCAGAGCCCGCACAGAGCGGGTTCTGACCGCCTGGGTCACTATGATGACAATTCCCAGTGGCTGTTATGAAAGTCATCTCTGAAGACTGCTCTTTCTTTTTTTTCTTTTTTTTACATTTATAATCTTTCATCTCTAAATCTATCTCTATCTCCCTCTTAATACTCCATAGTATAATTGCAAAAAGAGATCATTCATATACAAATCTCAGGTATTATCAGCCTCTCATATTATTCTTAATCACTGCACATCATTTATCAGCACTTAACTCCATTCAGAGGGGGCATTACTTATCAATATACGCCGCCCTGTTTTTTTACAAAGCACAGTCAAGTGGATTTGTATTGGAGGACGTTTTTCTGACAAAAGGTGTATACTTTTAGACCCAGACTTTAAAATTCTTGTGACAAGTATTAAGTTAGAAAGCATAACAGCCACAGAAAAACAAACATCTCCCTGTGCGGCCACAGAGGAGGGTTGATTGGAGAGGCTTTCACCACCCACCCCCGTCGCTCCTCTCTCCGTCACATCAATCAGCTTCTTTCTTTCCTCCTGTCTTTTCAGCGTCCCCTCTTCCTCCTCCTTTTTGTTCCAGCATTAAGCAGGGTGGTTGCGGTGTGTCCGTGTTATTTTGCAGCTCTCTCGTCTGTGGATAGCCGATTGATTTCCATTCAACACCTGAGCTGGAACAAAGCAGGGAAGCCATTGATTGTGCTTTTTTTTTGTTTCCATCACCGAACACGGAGAAGAAAGAGAGGAGGGATAGAGAGAGAGAGACAGAATAGTCGAGATGCACAAAAGGAGAAGAGATGCCGAAAACGTAGAGGATTGAAACCGAGAAATGACCAAGACAGGGAGTGATAGACAGGAAGACTGGTCTCATTGTCAGAGACTACACTTGCTTTTTAGGTCCAAAAAGAGCTAATTGATTCGCAGCACTTTCAGACATTTCTGCTCTTTACTCTCCACCTAATGCTGTTGGGTACAGGGAGGGATTGTTTCCTCCAAACTGTGAATTCAACTCTCTGCCGAAACAGATTCAGAAAACGGAATAATGCTTTTTCAGCTTTTAGAGACATACCCTCTCTTTTATCGGTGATCTTATGGCTATACATGCTGCATGTCTTGAATGGAATAGTTGTAGGGCATGTTTCAGTAACGTGACCCCACTGGGACCCCTACTCTCCAGGATCTGACAGCGATTCAGTGTCTTTGTCGGGGACACTCGAGACAGGCAGGAACACAGTTTGTGTCTGAATGCAAGTCCTCCAGCTTGAGTATTATATTTCTTTTCCAGAGGCAGGATCATTGTACGGTTGCTCACATAAGTAATACCCGGCAGAGTATCACGCTCTCTGCAACTCAGGTTTCTTAAACACAGCAATGATCCATTACTTTTGGTGTAATAGGTCGCTATGCCATTGTAACACAATTGCACGTTTACACAATTGCAAGCACTGTTCTCTGTTTCCGGGTCAAACTGCTCCTAGTATGCTCCTAGTATGGAAAATAAGGAAATAAATATTCAGAGTCATTCCTGGTATTTAAAAAAACAACTGATGATCAAGATAATAGGCCATGTATGAACAGGTAATTATAGTGGTATCTGTCGAATGTAAGACAGACGAACGACATTTAAAATGAACATGGACCGTCAACCTTAGGGCCACTGACGTACTTGTGACGTGTCATCTGACCATGAAGGTAACGCATTGGCAGACTCCATTTTTCTGCAGTGTTTTGGAAATGTATTAGAAAAGGCAACTCCCTTTGTTCCTAACAAAATTCACTAACCCTTGAGTTATGGAAAAGTAAATGTAAATTGGAGTTTTCTTTTTATTTTTTAAACAAATGTATATGTTTCAGCCAATCCTAACACACATTTTTGTTTTGTCCCCGGCACTAGTGCCAAGACCTGTAATATATTATGCAATGCATCCTTCCTGCAAGGACATAGAGAGATTTAAGCAAAAGCAATAAACAATCTATATGCAAACAATAGGGACACTCCCTCATGTCCCCCTCTACTACATCTAATCATCACTTCCAAAACCCTTGATTTGTTTCTTTGTCACAGACGGATTGTCTTTCTTCTTCCCTTTTCTTTCTTTCTTTTCTTCTTAATTGAAAGCTATAAAGAGCTAAATTGAGTCGCCCATACAGCCCATATCCAAGCCTTTGCTCTTAACTCCTCATATTATGGTCAGGTCAAGGGAAGGCAGATGTGGACCAAATAGCGTGCTGACCTTTTACACATGACCCATCACAGCAATCTTTGGACCTGACACCTCGCTGGTTTTATTAAACAATTCATAGATGTATTCATGATAATAGTTAAACTCACCACCAGCACTGATGTCAATGTCCCTTAAAAGGCACAATGCAGAACTGTGCTTTTATTTTAATGTAGAGGCAATTAAGGGCTGAATCACTCTATTATAGATGACATGAACGCTTTAGCTGATGAATAATACATTAATATGATATGTGGACATTGAGCAACGTAAGAAAGAGAGATGGAAGGAATGTACCTTTCTACGTGTTAATGACTGCCACGAATAACACTCATAAATACTGAAGCCACAAATGATTTATGACTTCATGATCCTTAAAGTGACCAAAATAAAGTATTATTACATAGAAAATCCTGAAAGATCAGCTCATGAGATACTTGATAAAGTGTAAACACTCCAGATGTGAAACCTTCAAATTCACAATGTTCATACACATACATGTTAAGTAAGTATTAAAGGATTGAGAGTCAGTGTAGATGGGGATTATGGTGAGTGGACTGCTGTATAAGGAATGAGAAAGCAGCCGGTATCTTTCAGAGCTAAACCAAATGGAGCTTTGGAGATGAATTATTTATCTCTGTTTACAACTAATACATACAATTAAAGTTCACCCAATACATATCTGCAGACATTAAAACTTCAAAATAAAGCATCTGCTGAATTGAACGCTATTCTCTATTTGACACAGTTACTATGAACACACACACACAGAACCATTCACCCTCTATCATGTAGTCTTCATCTGCTCTGCCTGTTTTATATTAGTTTTGTTCTTTTTTCTGCCCTCTGTGTTCTTTGAGCAGTTGTTTTCCACTCCAGCAAACCCATCGAGCTACAGGGCCCGGTGGCCATTTGCCAAAGAAACTACGCATCAAGCAAATTGTGTGGCAAGCTTTTTTGTAATGAAATTGCACAACAGGGGGTAGGGGAAGAATCCAGTCTTTGAAATAAAAAAAATAAAAACATACATAGCCATTATTTAAGGTAAAACACCACGTTTAGCTGTACTTGACGCGTGTGAAAAAAAACTTTTGCTTTTATCTTGCTGTAATGTAGCAATTCTGATTTTTCTAGCACCATAAACATGTCGTGGGTGCTTAATGTAAGAGTGCTATTGGGATTTTAAGCAGGGTTAAGCAGAACACTGGGAACTGCCAACGCACTAAGGGTGATTCAGAATGGAATGAGCGGTGAAAGGCAGCAAAGAAGGGCAGAAGGAGAGGGACGCAACATAAAGGAGCTTATCCGTTTAAGCAGTGGAGGGAGAAAAGAAGGAGGAAGGGAAGGAAAAGGATGAAAGAGGGAATGTGCGAGAAAAGCGTAAGAGTCATGGGAATCCTGAACAATGAGGGGGCTGGAAAACAAGAGATTGAAAGTGGTGGGGGGCGGAGAATTAAAGATATGAGGAAGCAAGTAACAGAAAATGGACATAAAGTTAGAATAGATTAGGCAAGAAAATATGGTATGGAAGATAATAAGAGTAAAGTAGGAACCAACCACAGAAATAACGTTAGGTGTGGGTGACTGGACTAAAACTGCTTTTGCTTTGGATTGTCAAAACCGACAAAATTAGGAGCACCTGCTGGCAGCTTTCAGTTGGGAGAGGACCTCAGCCTTCCAACTCTTCCCAGGTATGACAAAAAAAATATATATATATATATATATTTGATGAATACACGCATTCCTTAATATTGGCCATAAAATAAGGTTCCAATCACTTTCATCCCTGGGAATAAATGGATGAAGGTGTCACTGTTGGAGTTTAAATGGAGGCAGCCGTGTCATTATTATGCACACGCACATTGTAGATGACATCAAATCAAAAGCGACCTTGAAAGACTCTGAACTGATAGGGGGCAAACAAACAGCAGCTGTGTTTGATGTCTCCGTGGTGTGTTTGCATTAATAAGGAGAGGAGTTCTTCCAGGGAATATTTCAAAATAATATTGCCTGGCCGCTATTTTTAGAGTGAGGATGATTATGTGCAAAGCGAATCAAAGGGCGAGGATAATTATAGTTTTTACATAATGCTGCTACACGTGCTCCAATGAGGTGCCCATGCGACGCTTATGGCTGGAAACAACTGCAACTCTTCGTTGATGTACAAAATATCATGCTCTTCTGATGTTGGCCACTGCTCTGCAGCACTCTCTCTCATATTTACTCTTTCGCCAAGTGCGACGCATTTCTCCCCGATGGCCGAATGAATGCAAAAATGGAGGGGGATGTGTCAGCAAAGCCCACCTGGCCTGGGCTCAGAGCCCCTGTTCCGCTGAGCTCCACGAGCAGGCACTTGTTAACCATTAGCTCTGGCGTCGGGGGCCTTACGCGTGGTAAAACCAAGATAAGACGGTAGCTTCCGCAATGTTTTCAGTCTGCCTGAGAGACTTAGACCTATTAGCATGGCATTGTGCCATCTGCTGTGTAAGCCACATTAGCTCCGAGGTCAGCAGTAACGGAGCACAAGTTGTACCACCATTAATCCTCTTCACTTTGTGCTCAGAAACCAGTTATTCTTTACTGGTTTGGTTGCAGTAGTGTGCTCTGTCGAGGGCCGTGCTCTCGCGTTTAGATTGTTAGTCTCGTTGTCGATGAAATTAGCGCGAGAAATGAATCGTGAAAATGTTTATCTTTCAGATCTAAACCAAATGGAGCTTTGGAGATGAATTATGTATCTCTGTTTACAACGAATGCATCCAAATAAAGTTCACCTAGTACATATCTGCAGACATTAAAGCTTCAAAATGAAGCATCTGCTGAATTGAGCGCTATCCTCCATTTGACATTTAACAAGTTACTAAGAACACACACACACACACACACACACACACAGGACCATTCACCCTCTATCCTATAGTCATCATCTGCTCTGTGTGTTTTTTATTAGTTTTGTTCTTTTTTCTTCCCTCTGTGTTCTTTTAGCAGTTGCTTTTTCATTCTAGCAAACCCATTGAGCTACAGGGCCTGCTGGCTATTAGCCAAAAGAAATCTACACATCAAGCAAATTGTGTGGCAAGCTTCTTTTTTTTAGGAAACTGCCCAATAGAGGCTACGGAGCCCAGGTTGAACCACCATTAATCCTCTTCACTTTGTGCACAGAAACCAGTTATTCTTTACTGGTTTGGTTGCAATAGTGTGCTCTGTCTAGGGCTGTGCTCTCACGTTAAGATTGTTAGTCTTGTTGCTGATGAAATGAACAGGAGAACTGAATCATGAAAATGCCATGTTACTGTTTATGTAAAAATCGAAAGGGAACATGAGGATAACACATTCTTAAAAAAGTGCAGAATAAAGAAGAAAACATATTTAAACCATTTACTGCTTTCCCATGCTATTTTATGGAAAGTTTTCCATGTTTCGGGCTATTTAATTTAGACTCACAGTAGCATAAGGGGCTTTCGCCGGAAGCACTTAAATACCATTTTCTAAAATAATTGGACAACCTAGATATCTGTGACCCACATTTTGGTCCCTTTTCCTGTTTGAGCAACACTGCTGTACAATGTTATAGTTATTTGTCTAACCATCGTGGATAGAGGTAACATTCTACTGTTATTACTAAATGCGTGTATTTTTGCTATTTAAAGGAATTAAATGTTCACACTTTGTGTGTTTGATGTATTATCATAAAGGCGAATGCTACAAAATAATGAAAATGTCCCAGTATTATTTTTTAAGTAATATGGTGCTTTTGATCATATCTCATTTTCCTCATCATCAGGGAGTGTTCCCCTTGTATTCATGAAGTACGAAACTTATCATTTCTTCTCAGCACTTACACTCATATTTAGATTCATACTTCCTATTTGAGCCACTAATTGAAAACGTTTACGTCCTTTAATATTCAGAGAACACATCAGTTTCATCATGCTGTCCATTTGTCTCTTTAAGGCCCCCGATAAATGGAGAGGTATTCAGTGTATTCATTTTTAAAATATCCCGATATTCCTTAATCCAAAAAAAGTCATAAAAATAAGAATGTAATCTATCTTTATCTTGCCTAGACTAGGTTTGGAAACCAACAAAAAAGTACTTGGTCAGACTTGGCTCCGCTTTACAGAAGCCACAGCTGACAAATTAGAAGCCCTGGCCCCTTATCACACAACTCCAGGTCAAGCTGGGGGCCCCCGGTCTTGTGCGATGAATCATTGCCATGAGTGTTTGTGGCCTGTAGGATTTGTCCAACATTTAATGAAGTGAAATGGCCTAAAAATAGAGCAATCCGGCATCGCGGTTGTGCATGGAGGCAATCATTTGTTTTGAGACCAAAAAGCTGAGAGCGACTAATGGAGCTCCCACCTGGCTTCCTGGCTTTGTCATGGCTAGAGTGAGGAAAGCGAGAGTAGATTACCACGCACATGGACACACATGTACGCATAAGAGACACGCATGCACTATTTAAGTGTTTGGGTTTTAGTGATGTGCAGTGCAGTGTATCATTGATGAATGTTGGCAGAAGGCCAGACTCAGCGACAGCCACTGGGAAGAGGAGGCTGCCACGGGGGGGAGACGATTACTGTAATGGACCTCACACACACACAAACAATACATACTGCAGACACATGTAGACATAAGCACACAAATGCATACTCATATAGCAGAATGCACACAGACAACGAAACCCAGAAACACACACACACACAGGCGCCCTGGGCTGAGAGCTTGGCAGACTGGAGTAGATAGATTAGTGTAATAGTCTCAGCCAAGGAAATCATCTGCCCACTGTGGGGCTTCAAATACTGGCAGCAAGATTCAGCTCGGACAAAAAAAAAATGTAACACAATGAACGAGTCGGTTTGGATGGACACAAAATGCTCACGCTGTCAAGAAGTAACCTTATTCATGACCAAAAAAAAAAAAACTCAAAAACACAGATTTGCATGAAAATGTAGTTTGCATATTCAACGTGGAGCGAAAAGGCTCAAAATACGCCGTGCCCATTGTCAGGGTCTTGATTGTTCCATTTGTCTGTGAATTCTAAATGATGACAGCTTGGCCGCATGCTGAAAGCTAACAAAGCAATGAGAGCGTCACTGGAGGGAGCCTCCGGTGGCATGGCTTTGGATTTGAGACATTCTAACTGGACCTGTGTCCAGGAGCAATCATGAAGCCGTTGGTTGCTTGGAAGCGGTTTTCTCTTCGGTTGAGGCTGGAAACAAACAAAGGAAAACAGATACTTAGAGCAAATTCATCTGTTTCTTCACTCGACTTGTTACTGTTCTCGATCACAATTTGGTTGTCTTCATTGTTAATGCATTGGGAACGTTTTGGTTATTTTAACAATACAATAGTGAGGTATCATGTATTATGTATTATGTCGATTATATAGATACTCTGCTCCCTCAGTCTTAACTAGTCCCTACGATGGGTGCAGATTGCTGAATGTGTGCCTAATATATTTTCATCTGTCCTATTTCAGTCCAGTTGGCGACTGAAATGGTTTTTCCTCTGCTATTGAATCAGTGATCAATTGCATAGGTGATGTCAGGGAGATAGGAAGTGCAGGTTTTCCAGGTATAAATTAGATGTTTGGTTGACACAGGTGCCATGCCTCTGGAACCAAGAAACCAGAGGCCCTTTTGCTCGTTTTAACTTAACTTCATCAACTTGTTGTTTTAGCAACATTTTATATTGTTATAGTTTAATAGCAGACAATAGTAAAATGTAAATTGTAAGTAGGAATTGCTGGGCACTTGCACTACGGAGGCTCTGCAATGTGTATGCCTGCTTTCATCATGGTAACTCTTAAATGTAAATCCTTCATCTAGCGATGTTCACGCTCACAATGAATATTCATACACACATTAATGCACATCCCAGACATGTGCAGTAGTAATGCTTCAGTGAACACTCGCCTTTGTTTGATAATACAGAGTGCAGAGGAATGTGTAGGCCATGCAGTGTTATAAAACACAAAGCTATTAATGCTTTGTTAGCTGACACACTATGACACACACACACACATTACAATCCATACAATCACATAAAGCACAGGCAAAAGCAATAATGTGGAAATTATTCTCTAACTGTGTATACAAATGTAGCTGCTTGTACAGTATGTGAGCTTGTAATTGCTGGTGACCTTCGACCCTATTATTAACCTACACACTTCAATGTCACTTTAAGTGGTCCCCCACAAAAACAATAGGCTGTACGTGTGTGTGTGTGTGTGTGTGTATGTGTGTGGCCAAAGATTAGCGCCATGGTGATTAAAGCATAAAGAGAAGCAAAGGGGAAAGCACTCACGGTCAGCCAGTGGCCATTTTAGTATTCATTAGGGTCATTTAGACGTGCATTATGCAAGGGTACATGACCTAACCAACTTAACAGCCTAGCACTATATGCATTCTCTCTGTCTTAATATTTACCATGACAACATATCTCCCAACCTTCACTTTACTCCAGCTCCAAACCAGATGCTTAACCTGGCCAAAACATCCCTTTGCTCCTCATGGTGCAAAAGAGGCCGCCCTCTTTGGTTTTAATGAGGAATTTCATTAGCATTTTAAAAAGGAAAGCCGACAAGCAGTTTGAGGGAAACATAAGGAAACCCGTGGCTGATCCTTTATTAAATGTGAAGTGTACAGTGAAGAAAATTTACTTTTACTCAGAGTGGCTAAGTACCTTTCTTTAAAACAAATTATTCTAAGAGCTGCTTAAAGCTATAATAATGGCGTTAATTGTGCTAATCTTCTAATTATCATTCATGCATTTATTACATTTTGTTTGTTGTTTACATTTTTTCAAACTGTTTTGTGTTTGAGGATCCCTTTGAAAAGGAGATGGTGTATCTTAAGGTTCTTTTTCGAAAAATAAATAAATATATATTTTTTTTATAGTATAAAAAGCCAAGCAACATACTTCTTTCAATTCCGCTGAGTATTTCAGTATTTTCAAATACTTGTTGTTTGGATTTCTTTATGTATGAATTATGTGGGACCAATGCAGATATTCTAACTGTGCCTGTGTTTCCTGTCGCTCCCTCCCCTTCTCATCCACAGAATGATCCCTCCATCAAGCAAGAACTTCCTGGTCAACAACCTGGCAGCAGGGACCCTCTACGACCTCTGCGTGCTGGCCATCTACGATGATGTCATCACCTCTCTGACGGCGACGCGCGTGGTCGGCTGTGTGCAGTTCAGCACCGAGTCCGAGTACATGAGGTGTCATTTCATGCAGTCGCAGTTCCTCGGCGGGACTATGATTATCATCATCGGAGGGATAATAGTGGCCTCGGTGCTCGTTTTTATCATCATCCTGATGATACGGTACAAGGTGGGTCTCTGTTAATCGCTCTTAAACCTCTTTGGCCAGAGATGAGAGTGAGCTAGAGGAGAATTTTTTTTTTATTATGTCTTTAATATTTATAATATCACATACTACAATAAGAAGCCGCAGATCTGGGAATTATGAATTGTCTGTTTTCCTTCCAGCTCCCTTTCTATATCTCCTCCCATCATATTATCTTTTAAACCCCCTTCCTGACCTCCTGACCCTTCCTTATTTCCTTCCCTCCTTCCTTCCCGTCTCTTCAGAGAACTGGTGGAGTAGAGTTCATGCCTGCGTTTGCGGATAGGAAGTCCTAACCGTGGCTTTGTTTCTTCTTTTGTTCCTTTAAGGTTGTATAGCAGATAGTGTCTACGATGTCAATCCTTCAGAGTCATTTAATTTTAAAGATATCTTTTCATGGAACCCATTTACTTGCACTCTGAGTTTAAACCATATTAAAACCCCCAATTTGATTCAATTATTATCTTTGCTTTAACAAAGTGACTCAGGGAAATAAAGTCAAATAAAACTGCACACAAAGCTAAAGCACAGATCCTCCCAAAATAATTCTTAAGTATTTTGTAACTGCCTGTTATTAGGATACTTATTAAATGTATATTTAGTAACCCCTTCAATTTACTATTATTACAATTATTAACCAGTATGCTGCAAACAAATAGGTAGACATTATTTGTCATTAAAATAGACAAAATAAAGATTCGTAATCTATAATATACATTTTTATGAATTGGACAATTCTTCAAATTACCTATCGTATTGACGCAGCAAGCCAATCAAAATTAAGACCCGCCCCCGGGGGATGGGCTTTAGCAAGAAGTGAGCGCGCCGGTTTGCCCTCTGAGCGGGAGATGCAGCAATTTACGCTTTTTCTGTGACTTTTTCTTTGCCACGGATTCCCAAGAGCATCTTCTATTAAACGACAACTTTGGTGAGTGCTATTAGGAAAGACAAAAGTCAAATGTGTGCTTTTAATGAAAAGATCGAAGCTGATATTAGCCGCGGCTAATCGCGTGCTAGTGCCTAGTGTAGCCTGTGTCAGTGCTGCTCTGATGTGTGGGGAGCTAGCGTGGGGCTCACCTGGAGCTGTGGTCCCTTTTCAGGCAGTTGATTTGGAGTCGGTTGTCTTCATGTTGCTTTGCGTCCTGTCGCGGCATATCAAAGTGGCACTGACTACAGCTAAGTTGTGTTATTATGAGCAGCAACATGCACACTGTAACAGATACGCAGCCGGCTGTTAGCTGGTTATATGTTCAGTATGGCTAAAAAATGGTTACGCTGCATGTGTAAAATAAGATAACAATTCACGTGGGGTTTGATAAAGTTTATTGAAGAGAGTTCAAAGTAAACTGTTCACCTGATTAATTTAGTTGTGTTCCATAAGAAGGTGTATCTATTGTTTTGAAAGTATTGTTTATATTGCTGTGTCTTGTTTCACCTTTTTCTGCACGGTATCCATTTTCTCCTGAGCGGCCTCGATTTCTCGGGTCAACGAGTGTGACAACGCTGGTGGTGGCTTGTCGCTCTTGTGTCGCGTGTTTTCTTTGTGTATCTGTGCACAGTTACAGTTACTTGTGACATGGGGCTAGCCGTGGGAAACTGCTCTCAACCATAGAGTAGTGACCTTTGGCATCACAGCCAAAGCAGCCCATTTTGTTTGTATCAACAGTTGAATATGAGCATCATTTTGCCCATGGTCTGTTTTATTATATAAGAAAAATCTTCTGATATCCTTCTGTTCTTTTCTTCCTCAGGTGTGTAACCCAGGCGTGGGTGGCAAAGGCGTTTCCTTGTCGATGACCAACGTTCACTCGCAGACCAATGGGCAGCAGTCACAGGGATGCAGCGTGACTCCCAGCGCCTCCAAACAAGGCTCGATCGGATTGGACGAGCTCTCTGGGGGCACAAAGAAAAGGGGCGCAGCAGCAGAAGGCGTGCGGGTCAGGGATACGGTGACCCAGTCGTCCGACACCTCGCTGCCCGATTGCTCCACGGCTACGTCTCTTCTCAGCCAACCTTGGGCGGCCAGAAGCCCAACGGGTGGAGCTGAGGAAAGGGAGCGAACGGGTGAGGAGAGATCTCTGGCTGGCATCTCGGCGCCCTCCGCCACCACCGGTTCACTTCCCAGGCCAAAGAGAAAGCCGGCTCCGGGAAAGCCAGGCTCAGCTTGCTCGAACACCTCGGCTGTCTCCGAAAATCTCCCCTCCCCCTCCCCTCGCCCCCCTTCCACCTCCTCCTCCTCCACCGCTTCCTCTGTGCTCATCCCTTGCTCCACTGCTCTAGAGAACCTCAACACTAACCGCAACAACTCCACCTCTCTCAACCAAACACCGCCCCCTCCCTTTGCCCCTTCCCCTTTCTCCGGCCCTCTCATCCCGCCGAGCCCTGCCCCCTCCACCCGATTCAGAGATACGCCCATACTGCGCCGGGCCCCCCGCGCCGGCTCCTCCACCGCTCCCTCCCAGGCCAAGTACCAGACTCTGCCTGTGGAGGAGGGAGGGAGGAGCAGGGCGAGGAGGAGGTACTCACTCAGTGAAGGAGGCTCAAAGACTCCCCCCACCCAGCACGGAGGCGGAGCGCCCAAGTTAGGGCGCATAGTGCGTAACAAAAGGAGCCAATCAATGAGCGGGATGCTGCTCCCCAAAGATGGGGATGGAGACTCGGAAAAAGGTCGTTGTGAATCAGACTGGATCTTAGAGAGCACAGTTTGAACAGGGACATGACAACAAACATGATATAACTTTTGGTCCATCCATTATTATACTTTTACTTCTGAGTGTGTCGGACACTGTGTGGGTTTGAGAGAGTGTGTTAGTTTGGATTTGTTCATAGATGTTTGAGCGGTTGTCAAGGGGCATGTGAGCCTCTGTGGCATGTTCTTGCCACCTGGAGTGTGCGTTTTTGGTGTGTGTTCATGTTAGTTGTGACTGGGTGAGTGTGTCTTCTGCGTCCAAACTGTCCCATTTTTCAACCAGCTTTTTTTAATTATTCCTTTTCATACTCTCCACAGCTCTTTGTATTAAGTTTACGGTTCCGTTTTTTCCACTTTGAGACAATTTCCTATCTGTTCTGCAGTCGGTGATTCGGCACGTGGATAACTTGCCTTGTATCGTAGCGTCTTCGAGTTGTCTCATTGGTTCCACTTGATAGCACAAAAGAAAAACAAGAAAATGGGCTTGCCACGTCATTTCCAGATTCATACTCACCCTGTCTGAAAATCCCACCATAGGAATAACTACAGGAAAACAGGAGAGAAAAAAAACAACTACAAGAACTGAAAAGCACACCACTCATCCACGCGGCTTCAGAGAGCGTGCATCCATCAGGTGGCAAGTGAAAAGCGGTCGGTGCCTTCTTTTGCACTAACACAACTTCTCACAGATGTTAGAACCGGATTTCTTTACTCCACCACGCAAAGGATGGATCAGGACATACAGGACAAAAGCAAGGAATAGAGTGATTTCACACATAGCCTTTCTTACCCACTGAGGAGTTTGGACGTTTTCTTGACCTACAGAGACACAAACCGAGACAACACGTAACAAAAGGAGAAAGACTTTGATGGACCTCCTATGAAATTGATATTTTTTAAAGGGAAGAGTTGAAAAAAAAACGTGAAAAAAAAAAACCTTGCGAGCTTTTCACTGGTTTACGACAGTCTGTGTCGCTCACGAGCTCCTGGAAAGCTTCTGTACAGAAAAAGGCAACATGTACCGTGTTGTTATGTTGTGTAAAATAAAAAAAAGGGATAAAAGGAAAGCTTGAAATGTGAGATGTGTTTCATGGACCAATGTGTATGCTTGAATACAAATAAATACAAATGCACTTCGTCTTTGCATATTTAGAATAAAATTAGCGCATAGAAATGTTGCAACCGTGTCCTCAGCATCAGATGGTTCAGTGACAGGAGGTTAGTGCAACATTTCATCAGTCATGATGAATATATACGACATGTGGCCATGAAATAGTCAGAGTTTCACATTTTCACTCCTCTTTTCGCAATTTAATGTCTCTATGGAGGACAGATTTCCTTGTGCCTCGTCTCACGCACATGCACTGCAGCACGTTCATTTGTGTTACAATTCCTTTTTATTTATTTGTTTAAGTGTTCCCATGAGCATTTGACAGTGTGCCAATGACTAAGAGTCGTCGTGGACTGCCAACAAAAATAATCGCCCATTATCGCCACAAAATTAGGAGGTGTTTTAATTCAATTTTTAAGAAAACCTGCTGAGTACCTGTTGAGTAAGCGGGGCCGGGGAAGGGGCAGCAATTGATCTCTATACGGTTCATACAACAATTACTCTGGCTGACTCTGTAACACAATTTCTGCTTCTTACTCCATTTTAATGCAATGTGTACATGTGAATGACTCAATCCTTAAAAGCATAGTGTTACTAAACGACTAAATACTAAACTATGAGGGTTCAAGACACACTCTTTAATATTGAGTTCATTTTCAGATGTGCAGTTCTTTTCATTCAGCACTAGAAGGAAAGAAAAAATGAAACAATCCAAGATTCAAGCATTTATTGTCAATTGCAGTAGTAGAACAAGTTCCAGCTGTAAATGCGATAATAAGTATATGCACAGCATATCATAAACACCACCAGGTCTGCTAATATACATCAGCACCTGGAGTCACAAGGTGACCTGCGGGCCACTTTCCGTATGGGCATAGTCACTATCGGTTAGCGTCAACGCAGGAAACGGTTTCACTTTGCAATTCAATTACCGAAAAATAGTTTGACATGAAACGGCTCTGACAGGCTACCGCAAATGGATGTTCTCCCTGCAATTATTAAGCATTGCTGTTTTAATAAGGCCGATCGAGGCAGCTGGACCGATGGTGAATCGTGGGTGACCTTTGTGGGAATATCTGTGTTATGTTTCTCCTTCTCTCTCCTGTCCCCCCCCCACCTTCTTTTTGTTTTCATGCCAGTCTTCTCTCTGTGGGTGTGTATGTGTGTCTGTGGCAGTCCTGGGAAGAGCCTCCGGCTGATTACCTCCCTCCAGCACCTGCTTCTGCTCCTCACCTGCAACTCATCCCACTGATTACCAGCCACGGGTGAAAAACCCAGCTCCTGCTCACCCCTCCTCTCCATATTGTTCAGCGCCTTTGTCTGTCGCAGACCGTGCTGCCGCGCGTATACTCTTGACTCTAGTGTCCTGTGCATTTAGTCTGTGCAACTAATCAGATTATTCCTGTGCCTCAGGTTTAGAGCCTCCTTATCCCCGGCCCGGCTCCGGTGCTCACACCAGGTCACTCGCTCAAGCAGAGGCCAACACTGTCACCGTTTCCTGGATCCCACCCCTCCCACCGCCGCGGTCAGTAGCTCCTTTCCCTCAATAAACATTCTCAACTGCTACTGCCCGCTTCTGCGCTGGAGTCCAGTCAAAGCAAAAGGCTTAACAATCTCGGTGGTGGTTAATGAATTAAAGAGAGTGAGATGCCAATCCAAACAGCTGTGGGATTAAGGCCGAAATAACCCCCGCCTGCGTGGGGCTATCATATTCCGGCTCCCGGGTGGGTTTTACATTTCGATAACTGGTGCCGGCAGCAGACGTCGGGTGAAGGTTTCAAAGGGAGCCGCAGTGGCCGCAGAGTCATCGGAGGAGACGTGCCAGGCAACAAATTAGCCCATCGCTTCTGCTGTGCAGCTGGAGCTCACACAACCACCAACCACCTCCCTGAAAAAGTGTGTCACGAAACATCCTGCTTCACCACTCCTCGACTGACCTTCCAATGCCTTTCTTAAGCTGTTAATGCTTAATGGTAAGAGGCTTTGGGGGAGAAGATCCCTCTCTATCCCTCGCAGTCTTCCTCCTCCTCTCTGCTGCTCTACCCCTCCCCCCTCCATCTTTAATTTTCCCTTATTTATCTTTGATTTTGTGAATTTAGTCGCAACTTTTATGCAGCGAGTGATAGATTGTTGAACATAAGAGAAGCGTAAAGTAATATAATCGGACATTAACAGGGCTCAGCCTGAGCCAAGTCAGTCAATAAGAATTTAACATAATAACATTTTGACAGACTATTTGATTAAATGAAAAAAAGTAAAGGTATCCAGAAGTGTTTTTTTTATCTTGCCAAATGTGTGCGTGTGTGCGCGCGGCTGAGAAAAATCATCCTTAGGTCATGATGCCAGAAGAAATGCTTAATGAGCGTGTCAGCATGTGCTGGCCAAGTGTTGTGCTTGTGTTTTGGAGCAAGAGCTCAAAGTAACATCGGTAGGTCTTGAAATAGGGTAGATGCGAAAATAAAGTGAAAAAGTCATATTACAGTATGTCGTCAAAAGCATAAAAAATAATAAAAAAAAAAACCTTGCAATAGCCTTATGTCGGCCAAAAAGTCAAAAATGTCAAAACTCTTGAAACATAAACTGTAATATCGGCAGGGCTTAAAAATAAGGTAGATGCGAAAATTAAGTGAAAAAAGTGAAAAACACATTGTACAGTATGTTCTCAAAAATGTACAAATACGCCTTTCTATAGCCTTATTTGGGTGAAAAAGTCAAAAATGTCAAAACTCTTGAAACTCTCACAGTAACATCAGCAGGGCTTAAAAATAGGGTAAATGCGAAAATAAAGTGAAAAAAGTAAAAATGCTGTAGTGTAGCATGTTGTCTAAAAAATCAAAAGAAAATTATAAAAACACCTTACTATAGCCTTATGTTGGTCAAATATTTCAAGACACTCAAAACTCGCACAGTAACATCGGCCTAAAAATAGGATAGATGTGAAAAAAATTAAAAACTTCATAGTATTGCAGGTCGTCAAACATTCAAAAAAATTTACAAAAACACCTTACTATAGCCTTATGAAGGCCAAAAATCAATCATTTCAAAACTCTTGAAAGCCCTGCCGATGCTGCTGTGTGAGTTTCGAGTGTTTTCGACATGTTTGAAAATTTGGATTTTTTGGGGTGAAGGTAAAGCTATACTGACTAATTTTTTTTCACATTTTGGACGACAAAGAAGTCCCCAAAAGCTAGGATGTTTACACTTTTTTCCCTTCATTTTCGCACCTACCATATTTTAAGCCTTGCCGATGCTGCTGGGCGAGTTTCGAGTGTTTTCGACATGTTTGACAATGGGGA
>JAFBJU010001447.1:4809-16941 GCA_016785305.1 Colistium nudipinnis
GTGTTGTTTTCTACAATGTAGGCCTCATATGAGCTCCTCTCAAAGACAGGCGCGTTGTCATTCACATCAGAGATCTGTAAGGTGAGAGTGACGCTGCTGGAGAGGGAGGGCACTCCCTCGTCAGAGCACGTCACCGTTATATTATACTGGGAGGCTCTCTCTCTGTCTAACTCACTGTCTGTTGTCAAACTAAAGAAATTATTCGAAGTTGAGGAAATTGCGAATGGGATATTCTCGTTAATTTGACACTGAACTTTACCATTTTTCCCCGCATCTGGATCTTGGATATTGATCATTGTCACAACAGTGCCGGGATTAATATCCTCTTTTATTGCACTAGACTTTGACATGACATTTATAGCAGGTACATTGTCGTTTGTATCAGTTATTTCAACTATAATTTTACATGATTCGGTTAATCCACCTTCATCACTGGCCTGGACATGTATTTGATATTGTCGCTTTTTTTCAAAGTCAATGTTGCCGATCATTATAACTTCTCCGGTCTCTCTGTTTATTTTAAATAATTCAGACACATTGTCCAGAAGATTGAGTATAGCATAAGACACTTTGCCATAAGATCCTTCGTCTAAATCAGAAGCACTAACAATAACTACCTGTGTTCCCAAAGGAGAATTTTCTTTTATGGTGGATTTATAGACCTTTTGCGTAAATACCGGAGAATTATCATTACTATCGAGAACAGTGACGTGTATCTGAACTGTCCCGGATAGCTGCGGCTCACCGCCGTCGACTGCAGTCAAAACAAGCGATAAATGATCGTGTTTTTCACGGTCTAAGGGTTTCTGCAAAACCATCTCTACCATTTTGCTTCCGTCTGCTTGATTTTGCAGTCTCAGAACGAAGTTATCGGTTGGTTTTAACAGATAACTTTGAAGGCCATTCACATCGACATCCAGATCTATTGCCTGCTGCAACAAGAACACTGCCCCCGTCATGGCCGATTCGCTAATTCGAAATTTCATTTCACCTCTGTTAAAAATCGGGGCGTTGTCGTTAATATCTGTAACCTCCACGGAAATGCTGTAAAACTCCATGGGATTCTCCAGAATAACCTGGAAATGCAGAGCACAGGGCGATGTCTCAGCGCAGATCACCTCTCGGTCTATTCTGTCTCTGACGAGGAGGACTCCTCGGTCTTTATTTAACTCGATGTATTCTGCATTGTCTCCCGTATAAATACGAGCTTTCCCTGATTTCAACCTCTTCACATCCAAACCCAAATCCTGCGAAATATCCCCCACGAAGGAGCCTTTCGGCATTTCCTCTGGGACGGAGTAGCTGACCTGCCCAATCACTGAGCTGAAGTAGAAAACAAAGATGAACAGCATCACTTGCCGTCTCATTGTCCTGTCCGTCATGTTCCTGTAAAATGAATTGCGCACCATTCCTGTAAAGCGCGGATTGATCTTCAGTTGTTATCCTTGTTATGTCCGTGCAGTCCAAACAGTGAGTTGTAAGATGGCAAATTAAAAAAACGCAAAATAACTGTATCCGTCAGAATTCACGTTTGGAGCACTGGTTATCGTTCCACGTAGTGTTCCCTGTATCTTTCTCTTGTTCTCTCTCTGAAATGATGTGGGAGGTACGACTGCCTTCTGTTCCAAACTAGCACAGGCTATCCAACAGCGGCCCTAAGAGTCTATCATACTGAACTACAGAATAGTGAGGGAAGGAGACCACAAGCAACTTCAATGTTCATGATATCCGATATTCTAAATTAAACACGAGGATCCAATGTGAAAACAAATTAAGCGGTTGTAAAAGTCGGTACAGATTCACAAGCATTCGGTTTAAAAAAGATGTTTCCAAATCTCTCCCTCTCTCTCTCCCCCCCCCCCACACACACAAGCAAAGGCACGCACACAGCGTTGCACGTGCGCGCTCTTTTTGATGCACAAGTGTTATTTTAAATCTGAAATGTGACACTCTCATGCCTTCATTTTTTTGTTTTTCAATACCAGCATTTACATGTAAAATGTGGGAGGTAGAGTCTTCTTTTTTTATCACACATTAGTGTACCAATGACAAAACATGTTTGACCAAATCTACAAATCCCATGTGGGATAAGCCAAATCGGAAACAGAATTTATTAAAAACCCTACACAACATCATAAACCGAATAATAATGTTAGTGCAACACATTTAAATGTTTAATTTACATTTAAATTAACGATGTGACCTAAAACAATTCCGAAGTGTAGCACTCTCAGGAGCTGTCAGTGGTGCTGAAGTGGTATGAAAAAAGGAAAAGTAGTTCTAAAATCAATTTAACGTATAACTAACTTGTATAAATGATGGTAAAATAACAAAGATTTAACTGTCTTTGTTGAATGAAATGGAAGGAGGAATTATATTAATGTCAACATGGCATGTGCATGTGCATGTGCAATATCATTGCTAACGTCATTACTTCCGGAAAAAATAATCTCAAGAGGAGAGAGATTGGGTGTAAAATTGTAAACCCAGTGGTTTGAAATACCAAATATTGAAAAAAAAGGTACAATAATTTGACAATTCATGAAAAATTATGAACAAAAGGGCCAACCTCTAGTGGAGAGTCTGGTTCATCCAGGATGCTCTTTTCACACTGAATCCTCTGCATCGTCCCTGTAGAACCGGGGTCCATTATCAGCACGTTCTGACCACCAGCTCCGCCGAACTTACAGTCACTCTTTCTGGAGTCAGTCGTCCTGCACACCTCGTAATTGTACACGTGTTGGAGAGTCCCTGTCCCCAAAGTGTCTGAGTAACGTGGTGGATAATATGGAATCACAGGCAGATTGGAGTGATACAAGGTGCGAGACTGTCTCCATCGGTAGATCTTCACCGAGATAATGACCACCACACACGTGATGAAGAGGAAGGAAACCACAGCCAGAGCCAACACTAAGTAAAAAGTCAAGTTATCATTGTACTCCTTGTCGTGAGGAAAGTCAGTGAACTCCGCGCGCACTTCAGTGAGGCTGTCTGCCACCGCCACATTCACAAAGACTGTGGCTGAACGAGAGGGCTGTCCATTGTCCTCCACTATAACAGTCAGTTTTTGTAAGACGGGATCTTTATCAGTCACTTGGCGGATAGTTCTTATTTCTCCATTCTGTAAGCCCACTTCAAACAGCGCCCTGTCTGTGGCCTTCTGCACTTTATAGGAGAGCCAGGCATTCTGTCCAGAGTCCACATCCACAGCCACCACTTTAGTGACCAGATAACCCACATCGGCTGAGCGAGGCACCATTTCAGGCACCAGAGAGCCACCGGTCTGGACTGGGTACAGAACCTGAGGGGGGTTGTCGTTCTGGTCCTGGATCTGGATTTTCACAGTCACGTTACTACTGAGTGGAGGAGAGCCTCCATCCTGAGCTTTGACCCGGAAGTGAAAATCCTTGATCTGCTCGTAGTCAAAAGAGCGCACTGCATGTATGACTCCACTATCAGGGCTAACGGACACATATGAGGACACTGGCACTCCGTTGACAGAGGAGTCCTCCAGTATGTAAGACACACGGGCATTCTGGTTCCAGTCAGCGTCTGTGGCTTTCACTGTGAACACAGACAGGCCTGGTGTGTTGTTTTCTACAATGTAGGCCTCATATGAGCTCCTCTCAAAGACAGGCGCGTTGTCATTCACATCAGAGATCTGTAAGGTGAGAGTGACGCTGCTGGAGAGCGAGGGCACTCCCTCGTCAGAGCAGGTCACGGTTATATTATACTCGGAGGCTCTCTCTCTGTCTAACTCACTGTCAGTCACCAAAGTAAAGAAACTATTTGATGTTGACGTGATTGTGAAATGATTATTTTCATCCAGAGCACAGTGGACTTTGCCGTTTTCATTTGAATCAGGATCCTGAATGTTCATCATTGTAAGAACTGTGCCTGGCTGAACATCCTCAGATACACTCGCTAAAGCTGACATAATATTGATAGCGGGTGGGTTGTCATTTGTATCCAGCACGTCAATCAATACTTTACAAACGTCTGAGTTACCACCTTCGTCCGATGCTTGGACATCTATCTCATAATGACGAAATTTCTCATAGTCAAGTTTTCCCATTAACATGACCACACCAGTTTCTTTATCTATATCAAATACGTCTAAAGCCCCTTTTGGTGCACTAGAAATTGAATATTTTACTTTTCCGTGTGGACCCTCATCGGCATCAGATGCACTCACCGTGGTGAGTACAGTGCCTTTCACCGCGTTTTCTTTTACATTTGTCTTATACTCTGTTTGTGTACAAATTGGGGCGTTATCGTTTGCGTCCAATACAGTTATGGCAATCAGAATCGTTCCTGAGAGCTGCGGATCGCCTCCATCTGTAGCAGTTAATACTAAAGACAGCTGCTCTGTTTTCTCTCTGTCAAGCTGCTTCTTTAAAACCATTTCAACATTCCTATTGCTACCTATTCTGTATGGGTTTAAAACGAATGTGTCACTTGTACTGAGCGAATAGCCCTGGAGCCCATTGATACCCACGTCGTCATCCAGAGCTTTTTCTAAAACAAATTTCGATCCAATTTGAGCCGTCTCACTGATATCAAATTTCATTTTGTTGTTTTTAAAAAGAGGAGAGTTGTCATTAACATCGACGATCTCGACAGTGACGCTGAAAAATTGCATTGGATTCTCCATAATTATCTGAAAATCAAGCGCGCAGGGCGTCGTCTGTCCACAGAGCGCTTCTCGGTCTATGCGCTCTCTGATAACAAGGACTCCCCTTTCTTTATTCAGCTCGATGTATTCTGTGCTTTCTCCGGTATATATGCGAGCTTTCCCCGATTTCAGCCGTTTCACATCCAAACCCAAATCCTGCGCAATGTTACCGACCAAAGATCCTTTCGCCATTTCCTCGGGAACGGAGTAGCTGACCTGCCCCAAAACCGAGCTGAGGGACACAAACGACATCCACAACAGAAGGCCTACTTGCCGTGCCATTGTTCTGTCCGACATATTCCCGTGCAATAAAATGCTGGTATTAAATCCGTTGTATCCAGCAAAAGTACGTGAGGCGCAAAGTCAGTAAAATGATCCTGATTCCACATTCGCAGAGATGCTGACGAATGACCAGGTATCTCGGTGTTTGACCATCTTCTTGCTTCTAGCTGTGCTTTTTGGTCATGTTTGTCTTTTTCTCTCTCCTTAACATTACGAGATGACGGGGGAGGTACTGCTGCAATGGGCTCTAAAGTCTCAGCAGCCTGGTCAACAGCGTCCCACTGAGTTGAATGAACTGAACTACACATTATATTGAAATGCATTGCATTTGAATACATTGCTGTTTCCCAATGGGAAATGGTGGTGTATATTATGTTAAGTCATTTGACATGTTGACCATTGAGAAAACTAGAACTTGGTTGTTGTGCAATGAAACTGATACTATGCTATGTCAACACAGCCACAAAAGGTATTCAAAAAGCCAACAGCCATCAATATGAAGGATGCAGGGAGACACAAAATCCTGAAGAACTGCCAAATATATGTTAAAATACATGCTGCTTGATAGGAAAAATGGAGGGACAGCGATAATGGGAGGAAAGCCTGTTTAGGTCTGAAAGTGTTCACGTGATATTCAGATTTTTAAATTTAACTATATAAATGAATTACGATTGTGAGTGTTATTGGGTGTATGTATTGTAAACATTGCTTATAAACACACTAAGAATGGAAAAATGAGACGTTAAGGATTAATAGAACTTTAAAAAAACAAAAGGCTAACCTCTAGAGGAGAGTCTGGTTCGTCCAGGATGCTCTTTTCACACTGAATCCTCTGCATCGTCCCTGTAGAACCGGGGTCCATTATCAGCACGTTCTGACTACCAGCTCCGCCGAACTTACAGTCACTCTTTCTGGAGTCAGTCGTCCTGCACACCTCGTAATTGTACACGTGTTGGAGAGTCCCTGTCCCCAAAGTGTCTGAGTAACGTGGTGGATAATATGGAATCACAGGCAGATTGGAGTGATACAGGGTGCGAGACTGTCTCCATCTGCAGATCTTCACCGAGATAATGACCACCACACAGGTGATGAAGAGGAAGGAAACCACGGCCAGAGCCAACACCAAGTAAAAAGTCAGGTTATCATTGTACTCCTTGTCGTGTGGAAAGTCAGTGAACTCCGAGCGCACTTCAGTGAGGCTGTCCGCCACCGCCACGTTCACAAAGACTGTGGCTGAACGAGAGGGCTGTCCGTTGTCCTCCACTATAACGGTCAGTTTTTGTAAGACGGGATCTTTATCAGTCACTTGGCGGATAGTTCTTATTTCTCCATTCTGTAAGCCCACTTCAAACAGCGCCCTGTCTGTGGCCTTCTGCACTTTATAGGAGAGCCAGGCATTCTGTCCAGAGTCCACATCCACAGCCACCACTTTAGTGACCAGATAGCCCACGTCTGCCGACCGAGGCACCATTTCAGGCACCAGAGAGCCACCGGTCTGGACTGGGTACAGAACCTGAGGGGGGTTGTCGTTCTGGTCCTGGATCAGTATTCTAAGCGTAGCGACAGAACTCAGAGGGGGAGATCCTGCATCTCGAGCAGTTACGTTGAATTCAAACCACTTGATTTGCTCATAATCGAACGACCTCATTGCATGAATGGCACCGGTTTCTGAATTTACTGACACTAAAGAAGAGACTGCAACCCCATTTATCTCCTTTTCTTCCAGAAAGTAAGAAATGCGAGCATTTTGGCCCCAGTCTGCATCGACGGCATTTAGGGTAAACACAGAAAATCCAGGAGAGTTGTTCTCTGGTAGTGCCTTACTGTACTCCGCTTTATCAAAGTTGGGTGGGCAGTCATTCACATCAGACACCTTTACATTGATGTTTTTAGTGCTAGACAGAGGCGGAGAGCCTTTGTCAGAGACGGTTATGGTCATGTTATATTCGGCAATACTTTCTCTGTCTAAGGAGTTTTCAGTTACTATGGCATAATATCCAGTCAATGAAGACTCAATGTTGAAAGGTACGTCAGAGTTAATGGAGCACTTGACAACACCATTACCTTCAGAGTCTGCGTCATCAACATTGAAAACAGCTATCGTTGTCCCTGGGGGAGAATCCTCGGATATGGAGTTTGAAAATGACATAAGTTGTATTGTTGGGACGTTGTCATTCTCATCAATTATTTGAATAATAACTTTGCACGTGTCTGTATATCCCCCATGGTCCCTGGCCTGCACGTTTAATTGATAAGTCTTCGATTTTTCAAAATCTAGTTTCCCAGCAACTTTAATCTCTCCACTTTTAACATTGACTTCAAACAGTTCCTTTGCTTCTCTAGCAACGTGAGATATGGAATAAGTAATTTCGCCATTGACTCCCTTATCTGCATCACTTGCACTAACAGTGGTTACCACTGTTCCTTCCGGACAATTCTCCTTGACATCTGCTTTATAAACAGGCTGGCCACACACTGGCGCATTATCGTTGGCGTCCATCACAGTTACATGAACACGCACTGTTCCCGAACGACGTGGCTCACCGCCATCTATAGCAATCAACATAAGGGTGTGAGCCTCCTCTTTCTCCCGGTCTAACTGGTTTTGTAAAACCATTTCGATAAATCTGCGTCCATCCGGTTGAATCTGAACTTCCAATTTGAAATGATCCAAGGGTTTGAGAGTGTATGTTTGGATATCATTAATGCCAACATCAGGGTCGTCTGCACTCTCCAATGAGAAGCGAGTCCCTGTAGCAGCATTCTCAACAATTTTCAGATGTACCGAATCTTTGGGGAACGACGGACTATTATCGTTAATATCAATTACCTCCACCGTAACACGATAAAGCTGAATAGGATTTTCTAAAATTACCTCGAAACTAAAGCTACATGGCGTCGTCTTTCCACAGAGGTCCTCTCGGTCGATTCGCTCTTTAATAACAAGGGTGCCTTTGTCTCGATTTAAATCGACATACTGTCGGCTTCCTTTAGTAATAATACGAGCTTTACCTGACATGAGCCTCGCCACGTCCAAGCCTAAATCTCTCGCAATATTTCCAACAAACGACCCTTCAGCCTGCTCCTCCGGTATGGAATATCGAGCCTGTCCAGTCACTGAGCTCAGCTTGAAAAGACAAAGAATGAAGACCAATGCTTGCCCTCGAAAAGCGATTTTCCGCGTACATATCATCGTAAATCCAAGCGGAAGGATCCCTTTCAACGTTCAACTGCTGCAATTGATTCACCGAATAGAAACGTGTTTTTGTATTTTCAGCAAAAATAATCCAGGCATCAAACCATGACACACCGAAACGTCTTCCCTGCAAGCTGTAAAGCGATGAGTGGAGTTGTAGGGGTGGATCGTTGCACTGCATATCCCCAGTTAAGTCAGTGATGTATCAACAGCGACGCTCAGAGCCCATCTACGGCAACATATCTAAACTGCACATTTTGATGGACTTCGAAAAATAAGTCATGAACCTGATTACAGTTTTAATTGGATGAGTAAGGGTAGTCAGAGAAAGGAGAAATATATGTTTTTGTTAGTATTTTCTTCTCAATTGTACGGTCTTTTTTATGTTCCCCTGTAAAGGGCCATTGACCTCTTCAACTTAAAACATAAAATAAAATAAATAAAACATAGAAAAACAGAAATCCAGAGTTGAAAAATGTGAGTTCACTGAAATTCTCTTTTTGCTAATTTTTTCGGAGATTAAAAGGGATATTAACGATATTAATAAGCTGACTTGCAGTAATGCAAGAGGTTGCCTCAAAAGTATTCAATGAACGGTCTCAGGACCATGGACAGCGACAAAGGGGCAATACTGGCAAATGCAAACTTTGCTCCAAATATTGTAATACAAATATATTGAGAAAACTGATAACCGAAATTTAAATGTATCACTTACCAATGTTGACATATGAGAACAGTTTCCTGACAGTTGCTTTTCCATCTGTGGTTTATCAGTTTCATCTCCATCCAGCAAACTCTGACTCATCGGCTGCATGTATTTAATGTCACTCTTTCTGGAGTCAGTCGTCCTGCACACCTCGTAATTGTACACGTGTTGGAGAGTCCCTGTCCCCAAAGTGTCTGAGTAACGTGGTGGATAATATGGAATCACAGGCAGATTGGAGTGATACAGGGTGCGAGACTGTCTCCATCTGTAGATCTTCACCGAGATAATGACCACCACACACGTGATGAAGAGGAAGGAAACTACAGCCAGAGCCAATACCAAGTAAAAAGTCAGGTTGTCATTGTACTCCTTGTCGTGAGGAAAGTCGGTGAACTCCGAGCGCACTTCAGTGAGGCTGTCCGCCACCGCCACGTTCACAAAGACTGTGGCTGAACGAGAGGGCTGTCCGTTGTCCTCCACTATAACAGTCAGTTTTTGTACGACGGGATCTTTATCAGTCACTTGGCGGATAGTTCTTATTTCTCCATTCTGTAAGCCCACTTCAAACAGCGCCCTGTCTGTGGCCTTCTGCACTTTATAGGAGAGCCAGGCATTCTGTCCAGAGTCCACATCCACAGCCACCACTTTAGTGACCAGATAGCCCACATCGGCTGAGCGAGGCACCATTTCAGGCACCAGAGAGCCACCGGTCTGGACTGGGTACAGAACCTGAGGGGGGTTGTCGTTCTGGTCCTGGATCTGGATTGTCACTGTCACGTTACTACTGAGTGGAGGAGAGCCACCATCCTGAGCTTTGACTACTATCTGAAGTTGTTTAATTTGTTCATAATCAAACGAGCGCACTGCATGAATAGCTCCAGTTTCACTATTGATGGAGACATAAGATGAGATAGGACTGCCACTGATCTGGGTTTCTTCAAGAAAGTACGCAATTCTGGCGTTTTGATTCCAGTCAATGTCCCCTGCATAGACGGAAAATATGGACACTCCAGGGGAATTATTTTCTGCAACGTGAGCAACGTAGCTAATTTGACCAAACACTGGAGCATTGTCATTCACATCAGATATTCTTAAACGCAATATTGTTGTGGTTGACAAGGACGGCGATCCAGAATCAGCAGCTCTTACGGTTATGTTATACTCTGAGACAACTTCTCTGTCAAAAGACGAGTCAGTTAATAATGCATAGTAGTTAGTTAATGTTGATTTAACTTTAAATGGGAGTCTGCTGTCTGTTGTACAAATAAGCTGACCATTTTGTTCAGAGTCTGCGTCAATGACGTTAATAATTGCAACTGTGGTGCCAGGCGGAGAATCCTCCGGCACCGGGCTGGAGAAAGACATCACATTTATGACAGGTGCATTATCATTGACGTCTACAACCTCAATTAGCACCTTACTGGAATCTGTCAGACCTCCCTGGTCCATAGCTTCAATCATAAATTCATATTTTTTATCTTTTTCATAATCCACCTGGCCAGTTAGTGTTATGATTCCGGTGACTCCGTCTAAACAAAAAATGTCAGCCAGCTGCTCCTTTATCATTGAAAATCTATATGTGACGAGACCGTTTGAGCCACTGTCAGCATCACTTGCATTTACTGTCGTAATATGGGTGCCTGTTGGAGCATTTTCAAAAACAGTAGCCCTATATACAGACTGGTTGAAAACGGGAGGATTATCGTTGGCATCGAGCACTGTAATATCTATATTTACAGTGCCAGATCTTTGCGGAGTTCCACCGTCAACAGCGATGAGCTTAAGCGATATTTTTGGCTCACTTTCTCTGTCTAGTGGCTTTTGCAGGATCATTTCGGCATATTTTTGGCCATCTGGATTTGAATGTTGCTTCAAAACAAATATCTCATTGGCGGTTAGGATGTATTTCTGTAAACCATTACTGCCTACATCTGCATCTTCCGCACTGGCTAACAAGAAGCGCGAGCCCAGTGTGGCCGATTCGCTTATTTCAAATGCAATGTTATCCTTTGTAAAGGTTGGGGAATTGTCATTTATATCCGTTATTTCCACCGTTATGCGGTGCAACTCCATTGGATTTTCTAAAATCACCTCAAAACTGAAGCTACACGGCGTCACGTCTCCACAAAGCTGCTCTCGGTCTATTCTATCGTTCACCACTAAAATGCCTTTGTCTGTTTTCAGCTCGGTGTACTGGACGTTTTGGCCGGTGACGATACGGGCACCACCAGAATGGAGTCTTTGCACAACCAAACCAAGGTCTTGGGCGACGTTGCCAATAATTGATCCTCGTTTCAGCTCCTCTGGAATTGTATATCTGATTTGGCCAGACACGATACGATGAAGACAAAACAGGAACAGCAGAAACGGCACGACTGACCTGCCGAACAAACGCCATTTTACGCATGAGCCGGGAGGATTCTGAAACGCCATTGCACACACACGAAAGGGTAACAGCAACTGCCCACTGTATGAAATCCACAAAAAAAGAAGGGCAAGTTCATCAAGTAAAACCGTTGATGTTTAAGTCCTCGCTCCGCCAAAAAGACTGCAGTCACTCCTGTTAAGCGCAGTAGGGACTCTCTGCTGGTTAAACAGAAAAATGAGGGCACTGTCTCCTCTGAACCAACTCAAAATTCGTGTTTGACTGACCAACAGCGTCCCTTACTGTCCAAACATTGAATATCATGAACACAGAAAGAAAACAAGTCATGAGCCTTGGAGGAAAGCAGCTAATTAATTGGTACTTTGTGACGCCTGTAAGTCATTTTGACCAAAGAATCAAAAATAAGTCAAACAAAGGAACCATAATAGTTTAACCCCTGCATTCATTCAGTCCCCCGATTACTTAGTAAGTAAATCATCCGTTTTATGGGGAGATTTTGAGTATGTTTAATATTTTCAGAAGCAAAACAAACGTATGGGTCATATCTAAGTCGAATGCCTCACCTCTACAGGAGAGTCTGGTTCGTCCAGGATGCTCTTTTCACTCTGCATCCTCTGCATCGTCCCAGTAGAACCGGGGTCCATTATCAGCACGTTCTGACTACCAGCTCCGCCGAACTTACAGTCACTCTTTCTGGAGTCAGTCGTCCTGCACACCTCGTAATTGTACACGTGTTGGAGGGTCCCTGTCCCCAACGTGTCTGAGTAACGTGGTGGATAATATGGAATCACAGGCAGATTGGAGTGATACAGGGTGCGAGACTGTCTCCATCTGTAGATCTTCACCGAGATAATGACCACCACACACGTGATGAAGAGGAAGGAAAC
>JAFBJU010001464.1:0-36360 GCA_016785305.1 Colistium nudipinnis
GAAAAGTGCCCAAAAATGAGGAAATTAACACTTTTTTCACTTCATTTTCGCACCAAACCTTTTTTTAGGCCCTGCTGATGCTCCTGTGCGAGTTTCGAGTGTTTTGAAATTTTTGACTTTTTGGCCGAACATAAGGCTATAGTAAGGCGTCTTTTTGGCACATTTTGGACGACAAAAAAGTGCCCCAAAACGAGAAAATTAACACTTTTTTCACTTCATTTTCACACCTTCCCTATTTTTAGGCCCTGACGATGCTACTGTGCGAGTTTCGAGTGTTTTGGACATATTTCAAATGTTTTGGCCGAAGGTAAGGTTATAGTAAGTAATTTTTTTGTCAATTCTTGGAATATTCGAGGACATGCTATACTATGACATTTTCTACTGTGCGAGTTTCGAGTGTCCAATTTTAGATGACATGCTGAAAAACGTTCAAACTTCAACATAAAAATTCAAGAATTTGACAAAAAATTGGCCAAAAAGTTGATTTACAAATCACTATCAATCTCCTTTATACATTATCTATGCACAAAACAGAGACATAATCGAAACATACGTGAAGGGAAATCAATTTCATTTTTACGTATTTTTTTAAAGAATCAATCAGATTCCCATTAGCAAATTATTTCTTTAACTACAATCATATTACATCCTGCAAAAAAACGTATCCCAGATTATTTCGCCAAACACACCATTTAGATTTATATATATATATATACTGCATTGTCAGAGATACAGCTTCTACGATCAAGCTCCACAAACATAAACCATCGACAGAACCAAAAATGCCATGGAAATATTTTCCTCCACCATAAACCACATCCACCACGAATGAATAAACAACAAAGAAATGCTAACCCTAACCCATTTCTCATGAAATGCCAACACACAAAAGCTAGAAACAAGCGGCACAGCCATGAATGAACGAATGAACCATCACAAACATTTTCTGTTCGCAATTGAATGACTTAAAATCCAAAACCTACTCACCGACCTTCTTCTGGCTCGTCTCTGCTTGCAGGCCTCACTCTGCAGACCTGCAGCACACCTGGTCCCAATGCTCCTGATCACGGCCAGGTGCACAAGTCTGTCCAACGAGCGGCCTCAACGCAGCCGGCTCAAAGTCGTCTCATGCAAAAGCGTGAAAGGAAAAGAGACAGTCCGTTTATTCCGGACTTTAAAATTCAAACATTAGAAAAATGTCAAAAATGTGAAAAAAAGAGTCATATTTTTATTTTTATTTTTTTCAATATTGAGGCAACAAAACTTGTCGGGTTTGAAAAATGTTGCTTTGAAGCCAGAGTTGCAAAATGTAAACAAGAGAGGGGCTGCTGGTTATGCCAGAACACAGGATAATTACAATCATTTGTAGTTTTCACAATAAAATGCAAAAATCTTCACACGGTCCAAACTGAATTATTATATTACAGAACTAAGAACTAAGAATAGAAAAATATAGTTAGAAAATGCTATAAATCAAAGTAGATCAATAATAAAGAGAAAAAATTGGGCATTTCAAACGATTTTTGGGGAACTGAACTTCCTGTGTGATGACAATTTTTTTTTTATGAAAGAAGAAAAAATTAAGAAAGTTATTAGGGTGTCGCTTTAAACTCATGGATATATATTCACGTATGCAGAAGATATCGTTGTATTCAGTGGGAGGCAGTTTTTTTTCTTATTTAATATATCACTGGTGATCTTTCATGAGAAATGCCACTCAGAGAAGCTTTGTATGAACATGATGCTTTATTGGTAAGTGCGACATGTTTTGTCCATCGATCACAAGCTTCACTCGTACAGCCAGGTCTGGGCACAGGGGGTGTAGGACACAAACTCCTCGGCCTTGAACCACAGGTTGATCTCGGTCTTGGCATTTTCCAGGGTGTCGCTGCCATGGATGATGTTTCTGAGAGAACCACGAGATTCGACACATGAACTTCATTTTTAATGAGCTCAAAAGGTCAAGTTCACGTCCACAGGTCATAGACACGTTTGGCTGCCAGTAAAACATGCTGCTCTCATAGTTTTCCCTTCACTTTGACTTATGACTGAACCGAGTTTTCTTTTTCATCGTTTACTCAGCTCATCTTTTCTTTTCAAGACAGGTCAACAAAAGTCCCAAATTGTAAAAATAGTCTTCCAAAAATGGGAAACACGGTAGATGGAGGCTCGGAATATTTGCTTGTTAAAGGGGCCATCTAAATGACATTTTCCATCATTTTCACCTAAATTGTACCTTAGTGCGTGCGTGCGCGCACTCACCTGCCGATGTTGATGCACAGGTCTCCACGGATGCTGCCGGGCTTGGAGTCGGCGGGGTTGGTCTCGCCCAGCATCATCCTGGCCAGCTTGACGATGTTCTGCCCCTCCCACACCTGAAACACACACACACACACGGGAGAAATGGAATTTAAAAAAAATAAAAATAAACAATCGGAATTTGGCTGCTGGCTGTTTGGATGAGGAAAAATGTACCATGGCGAAGACGGGTCCAGAGGACATGTATTTGCAGAGTCCGGCGTAGAAAGGCATGTCCTTCAGGTCCAGGTAGTGACTCTTCATGTGCTCCTCAGAGGCCTAGACACAGTGGTAGGTTTAATCAAGCGCTCCAAACACGGCTGTCATTGGTGGGGGGGTTGCCACGGTTACCTGCATGAATTTTGCAGCCACCAGTCTGAAGCCTCTCTGCTCGAAGCGCTTGATGATCTCACCGCACAGTCCTCTCTGCACGCCATCGGGCTTCACGGCAAGGAAGGTGCGCTCCATGTCTGCTGTCAATCAATCAATCCAACCATCAATCAGTCCTCACTCCCTTCCAGGCCCAGTGTGTGTGTGTTTGATTGACAGTTCAGTTGTTTCCTTCGCTCCACCACCTCAGTAACTATTACTGTTAGTTCTCGTGAGAGGAACTCTGTGGAGCTGCAGGAGGTTCTGCTGAAGGAGCCACTTCTCCTGTCATGTTTCTCAGTGTGTTCCTGTGAAACTGGTCTAGACTCTAGACTTTTAGCTTCTGGCTTTCTTTGGCCTCAATGATTATTTTGGATGAAAAACAGACTCATGCTCCTCAGAGGAGGAACCTAATGTAAGGTTCAGCTCAGGGACACGCTATAATCCCGGTTGTGCAGCGCAAAGTTAGAAGCTGCAGACACAAGGTTTCCTGTCCACTGTTATGCATTTATTCATAACGTCTATGATTTCAAAAATCATCTGGAAGTGAGAAACGAACAGGGAGGTAGATCTGAAGATACAGGACGCGTCACCGCATTGTCTCCATTTTCCACACCAAATGTGTCTGCTCAGAAGAGAAAGTTGAAAGGATCCCGTCAACCTGTCAAATCGGAGCTTCCGATGTTTCTCATAATATTCCCTCAAAAAGAGAAAACACCAGAACCCAGTCAGAGGTGAAGGAGCTTCTTTCATCTCAAAGAGCAGAAACGTACTCACTTTCTCTGCAGGCTATCTGCTAAAGAACGTTCAACCACCAAAATTCCACCCTTCAATGAGTCCATCTGAGGAACCAATGGTCTTCCATCGGGAAAGAAAACCTAGTCGTGTGGTTGTGCGAGTGAAATGTGTGTAACATGCAGCTTGAGGCTGCAGCGATTCAGACGGAATCATTTGTGTGTGTGGGTGCTGATATCTACCTTGACTTTGGGGTTTGAGGAGAACTTGAGTGAAGACGAGTTGCTAGATGTGATCACCGAGGCCGAGGAGGTGGAGGGGAGCTCTATTTAAAGGGCTCATGGGCGGGGGCTGGGTGTGTGCGTGTGTGTGTCTTGGAAAGGAACCCTTTTAGTTTCAAATTTCTCCGCTTTGTGGTGTAGACACATTTTTGAAAAATTTCTTCCCTTTCTTCAAAGTGCTGACTCAGTAAAACATTTTCTCACTCTCCCGGAATCTTCGTCCTGCGCCTTTTTTTAAAGACGTGGCCGCGCTTCATGAACTTGAATTTCTTTGCGTGTGGGGGTGGATGAGTTCAGTCTCGGCTTCACATACATGTGGAGGAGCACATGCAGATCAGGACACGTGTCAGCTGGGTCACGCTTCAGCTGCTGCTTCACTCCGTCACTGGCAGATCAGCTGGACGTGTCCTTTGTCCTCTGTTGTAGACATGTCCTGGACGTTTGTCCTAGTAATTCCAGATTTTCATCAGTGTTTCCCTGTTCTTGGTGATAATCGACTTCCCAGAAAGCTTTGCTGTAAGTGCGGCAGGTGACGCTAAGCACCGTCGTCCTAAACAGGTGAGGGTTTAGGGGGCGGGGCTTAGCTCATCAGCCATGGCGGAGATAACGGCTCCTGGAAATAATCAAACGCTAAGAGACAATTGACAGGAAAATATAAGTAAAGTAGCTCTGGGCTCGTTAACGCGTTATTGTTGACTCATAAACGCCGTCAATTCTTTTATTACGCTGTTTTTCTTTTTAAAGTGTGTGGTACCTGGCTGCTGCTCACTATGTGTTGGTTTTATATTTCCTGGGATTCCATTAATTCATGTTTAAGTTGAGATTAGTGAGTAACTGCACTTTTTGCTTTCTTAAAAAATTGAAGGGAGCGATACATTCATTTTGAATTCAATATTGAATTTTTCGCATAACAATGCTATTAATGGCGATTAAAAAACAAAATCGTCGCCCATCACTAATATATAATTTCTTATATTATTTAACTGGTACAGGTTAATCAGCAGTTTGTCTTGGAAATGAAGGACACCTGTGGGAAACTTCACGCAAGCGTTATGGAAGAACTGAAATGAGTCCAACACATGCACACACACAGCTGTTGTCATGCAAAGACACACACACACACACACAGTGCTAGTCTGAAGCGCCAACCTTCACCCTTCCCCCAAATTTCCCCCTAAATATAAACCGTGTCCTAATCAGGGATGGAAAGCCGTCCTGTCGGGGATGCAGGGACCCTGATCAGCTGAAATGAAAACACGCGCGGCCCCTGCTTACGCACACACTTCAGACGTCAAGCCATCTTATATTGCGGCCACTTTGGCCAAGAGGAAACACAGCTGCGTGGTTTCTCTGGTTACTGAACGAAAACGCCGACCCAAGGCCGGGGAGCCGGAGACAGAGAGGCATAAAATAAAACAAGAGCCGGTTTCATCCAATCACAGAGCGGCATAAAAATAAGGATGAATTTCCAGAGCGAGGCGCCGTCTTTAAATAGCTTGGATGAGAAAAAGGACGCCAGGCCGACTTATTGTTGTCCACAGCTTTTATTTCAGTGCGAGAACACAGGGAGCAGAGGTCCGACTCAACTCTCGCTCTCCATCAGTATTTCAATCAAAGCAATGGCCTCGAAACGTACCGACAGACATTTTGGATTTTTTTTGGACCCATTTCATTGACTATGGCGGTCGACGTAGGATTTTTGCAAACTGGCGGCATTTCGAAAATATATTTGGAATAGGTCAAATTATCAGCAAAATAAAGCGCGCCGCTCCCGCAGGGCAATAAATCCTTTTTTTGAAAAATAACAGTAATTCAAGAAAAGTTTTAGCAGGATTGTTTTCGATTATATTTATACGTCATAAATATTTTAGGAGAGGAAGTTCAAAACTTTGTCATTTTCCTCACTGCACAGGGATCATTTAATACTAGAACCGGTAAAGTGACTACTTCATCTCTAATTATAGCTTTATTTTTACAAAAGTAAAACTTTATTTTTGTAAAAATATCAGGATTCTCTAAAACTGCACAATATTAAATGATCGCACCAATTCATTTTTTCTTATGGCATGAATTCACATCTTTTTCTTTTCAAATTATAAATGCGTATTTACACGATGGCAATTTAGAACATTTTAAGCATTTAAACCTAGTTCTGGAAATTTGATTGGTATTACTTAGAAGACTCCGCCCATGCCAGACCTCTGCTCCAATCACGGTGTCTGTCTGACGCGGACAGAAAAACGGATTTGTAAACAACCACTTCTGTACAAAAACGAACGGAAACAACCTCGAGATAAAAAAAAAAAAAAGAAATGTACAATTCAAAACGTCCTCATTTCTTTCTCTCTTTCTCCGACGTTCTATTGAAAAAACAAAAAAGTATTTGTCCTTGAGTTAGCGTCGCTCCCAATTCTTACGCAAAATAGAGTCTTCGTTGGTATTTGCCTATTTACAGGTTGCACTATATACATAGCTTTATCCTTGTCGGCGTTTTCCTCCAGGCGGCCTCGACCCAGGAGGCCGCCGCTCCTGAAGTTATGGATCCAGAAGATCTACGGCCCGAGAAGCTGGAAGCTTCTTTCTCTTGAGTTCAGGTTGAATGTGGAGAAGCGGTTAGAGACTGTGGCTTGGGGTTCAGGACTTGGCTGGGATCCAAAACTAAAACACCCCACACCCGGGAAGTCTCCTGAACCATCAGAGTCCAGACTCGGAGCCTGAGATCGAACCGGAACCAGAGAACCTCACGCACCCCGCCGCCGAGCTGTGGAAGTCCTGACCTGAGGTTCCGAGTGTGACATCGCTGGTGGGTGCGGTGACAGGTGTACCAGGAGGTAACACTGATCAAGGCGAGTTCATGAATATGCAAAGCATCTTTAAGCCGAGGAGCCGCACCCCGGTTGCTCTACGGTGAATCCAATATAACGAGTTTCCTCACACACGCTGAATTTAGATTCAGAATTTGAAATCATTTAAAGTCCGATTTCGGCGATTTAAGCTCTGCGTACCAGGTGTGAGCGTTTTTTGTTCAATAAATAGCTTCTGCGTATCGGTGATCGCGCAGCATAGAAACAACAACTCTGTAAATGTCCATTATTATAGTAAACAACGTTACAAACACAGCATCCAACACAACTGAAGAAAACAAAAAAAAAGACAAGCCGACCAACCGGCTCCGCTTCCTGTCGCCTCAGACTCCATCCGCTGAGCCGACCAATCGGACGGCAGCTCATCGCTTTCATTTCCTGAAAGGCCTGAACCTGATTTCCTCTTCCTCGCGTTATCTCCAGAAAGTGCAGATTCTTTTGTTCGTTGGAAGATCTCAGTAACTTCACATATTATAATCGTTTCAGGAGTGGTAAATCCATCCTCACATCAGGCTCAAATTAGAGCCTTTGAAGCGAGAATATCCTGAGACAAACTTCCAAAGATTCCAATATTAACGATTTACAGCTAAATGAAAAATAAAATCCCCCATTTGAGAAAGGAGGCCTGGACCAGCCCACATCTAAACCATAGCAAAACAGCAGCACGGCGCTTTGAAAGTGAAAGCAGCACAAAGCATCATGGGAGATGTTCAACGACACTTAAGTCCCCATAAACCAAAAAAGAGGAAAAGCCCAAAGGGTCCGTGGATTGACTGAAAATGAGACGTCCTGTAGAAAACCGGCATCTACACACTCTCATCCAGATCCGTGAACGCACCGTGTCCGTCAGTGAACGCATCGTTGGTTAAATCCTGGAGGAGCCTCCGTGAGAGAGGTCAGAGGTCAGTTTGACCCATCCACCGCCAGGCCTGCTCCTCTGCGTCTAGGTGTCTCTGGGCTCCAGTTTGCAGGACATGTCGAAGAGCAAGTTCTGGTTGTCGATCACCTGCAGCTGACGGACGTAGGCCTTGGTCTGCAGGTGGGAGGGGGACGTCTCGGTATCCATGGCTACCAGACAACCGCACAAACAAAGTGAGCGACGTATTAATGACATGCTCTTGATCGGTTTTCCTTGACGGCAAATCCAGGTGCAGCGCCTGAATGTCACCACCAGGTGGAGACAGCCTACAGACGGTGTGCCTGTTGGTGTGTGTGTGTGTGTGTGTAGGTGTGTATGTGCCCGTGTGCGTGCTACCTAGCTGGCTGCTCCTGTACCGTCGGATGATCCTCACCATCTCTGCCACTTTATGCTGCAGACGGAGGAGAAAGCAGATTTTCAGGGTTCGTTTGGGCATGCGATGACCTCCTGGAGACTTCACAAGACAAGCTTGAGCTTTTTTTTTTTTAGCCTCATTAGTATAAACAGATCTATGAAAAGACAAAGTGTGAAGACGGGTGAGAAGATCCCTCACCATCTTCTCAAAGTTGACGAGTTCGCCGTGAAACGTTTTACAGCTCTCGTGAAGAAACGTCAAATCTGAAACAAAATGGCCACATGAACGCCACTCGATGACATCATCACTCCGCGCCCAAAAACGCTGAACAAAGTTCCTTCAAAGTTCATTTCAGTGGACGCAAATATTTCTGCGCCAAGCAGACAGAGGGGCGTGTCAAGGTGTGTGTGCGTGCGCACCTTTCAGCAGCAGAGGTGTGAAGGGGATCAGTGGAGGTCTCAGGCTGGTGATCAGGTCTCTGTAGGACTTGTGGTTCCTGGAGGGGTCCTGGAAGATCACACAATCAAGAGGACTTGACTGAAAACACACCCACACGCACTTTGACCTTTGACCTCATCGCCAGCTGATGTATGACACTATGTTTGTAAACATAGCACAGAAGGCGTTTCTACTCACCGCAATGCTTTCAAACTGCTGAAACTGCTTCCTGAACTTCCCGGGGAGTCCCTACGCACGCACACACACACACGCGCACACACACGCGCGCACAGCAGAGGTCACTACATTGACAAAAATGGCCAAATAAGGAATTACACATAAAACATGATCAACTAAAATATCTAGAATATTTCAAAGTAAAATCGCCCAAATATTTTTCTTTAGCCTTTCCTTAAACAGATTTTTTTTTTTTTTTATTATTAATGGTGCAGCTCTGTTTTTTTTTTGACTTTAATGCGACACTGTCATCTTTTATTAGTATTGACAAATATTCCCCCAGGTGGTTTGAAGGAGTTACCTCCCAGGTGAGTCGCAGTCTGCCCACGGCTGGATTATCAAGACCCAGAACCACGGCCAGGAAGGACAGCAGGTCCTGCTGCTGCTTACAGCTGGAACACACACACACACACGCGCGTCACGTTAGCCACCGCTGGACAATCGCTCAACTCCACCTGCTGGCAATTCTTCTTCCCGAGTGACTGGGTCCAGACCAGACCTCCGTCACGCTGGAGATTCTGCATGGTGCTTGTGCATTATAATGATCGTTTCTCTCCTGGGCGTAGTCACGGCAACGTGGACTCACAGAGCGGCCATCTTGATGAACTTGCGCAGCAGCTGGATCCTCTTGGGCAGAGACTGGCACTGCAGGATCTCCGTGGCCACCCAGTGCTGCACCTCGCTGCAGCGCTGCAGCACCAGCTCCAGGTTGAGCGGCCGCCAGCGCGACTGCTCGCCGTGGAACACGTAGCACACAAACTCCACCTGCAGGAGGCACCGAGGAAGGAGAAGATGAAGAAGCGCCTGAGCCCGCCGGAGCCGGACTCGCCCGCGGACTCACCTCGTGCACGCAGCTGAAGAGCTCCCAGTCAAAGGCCACCAGCTGATTGGAAACCTCCTCGGCCGACATGTCGTGGAGCTTGCTGTCGCCCGGGGTCCAGTGGATCTCCTCGGGAAGAGGAAGCTGATGCCGTCATCCAGGTCAAAGGTCAAATGCGTCCACAGAGGAGGGGAAGAAAACAACAAACTGGTTTACGCTTCGGGAACCAAGCGCAAAGACCTTGCTCACGAGGACGTCAACGGGACCCTTCCGGCTCACCAGCGAGTCCAGCTCAGACGGTTCACAGGTGAACAGGTGCGTGTTGACCCCCAGGGTGGTGAACACGGCTTCGTCGCTGGGACGGAACACGGCTTTCTCTGGGCACACGGACCAATACGCTCATCAGCCACCGATACGCAGGCCGTTTCCAGTCTGTGTGTGCGCGTGTGTGAGCGCGCCTACCTCCGGCCGACGTGACCGCCACCAGAACCAGGTTTCCGGGCAGGACCGGTTGGTCTTCGCTGTACTGGAGTTTCTCTCGGACCAGAGCCAGAATCTCTCCGACGCGGCAGGACAGGCGGCTCCTGATGGTGACGTACGAGTGATCCGCGGTGTAGACTCTGCAGAAGACTGAGCGCGCGCGCACACACACACACACACACACAGGTCAGCAGAGACGGGGGTGTGCGTCTCATACGTGTTTTATATATTTGACATGTATGTGCTGCAAAGACGATGCTGGTCCGTGAAAGGGGTTTGAATTTCAAACGTGTGCGTGCGTGCGTGTCCTACTCTCGTCGGAGCCCCTGAACGCCTCTCTGGGCTGCAGACAAGCGTCGATTCGTCTGAAATGTCTGAAGAGAGGACGGACCTGCTTCCTCCTGCTCTCCTTCTCCTCCTCGGAGCTGAAACACACACACGTCGTCCTCCCATCAACACAACCCGACAAACGCAAAGTATTGAGTGTGTGTGTGTGTGTGTGTGCGTCTTACGGGCAGTGCAAGACCTCGGTCCACCTCTGCAGCTTCAGGACGTCCTCCACCAGCTCGGGGTGTCGAGTCAACTCCTGAACCGCACACAGGTACAGCTCCTACAAGCGCAAGACCCACAACGCGCACAATCTAACACACACAACCCAGCGCATGTGGCACATGATGTTGTGGGTCGTGGGTGGCGTTACCTTGGGGAAGCTGTTGTTGCGCTCCTCCTGCAGCAGCTCTCTGTAAGTCTCCAGGTACCTGAACGCCACGCTGAGCACGGCCTGCTTCCTGTCTGCTGGGTCCGCCCCCCCCTCTCTCCGCTGCACCTCCCTCGCCTCCGTCTGCAGGGTGAATCTGAGGAGGTCTGCGTTAGGGACAGATACTTGCTTTGGGCCTGAGGCGTTTCTATGGCAACACGAGGAGAATTCCTGAACCCACCGCCTGGCCTGATGTATGGTGAGGCGTGAGAGGGGGCGGGGCTGTCCCCATCCAGCGCAAAGAGAGAACGTGTGTGTGTGTGTGTGTAGTCGTATGTGGGCCAACATGGCCGCCGCTCTCTCAAGCATTCAGATTGTAGTTGAATGCGTAATGTGACGGAGCACTTTATTAGGAACCCCCTCTCGGACTGTAATCGTCAGGTGCAGCTACAGACCCTGGTTGCCATGGTGACGGCAAACATTTGGACCCGCAAAAAGAGCCCTGTGGTAATCCTGTGCGTGTGTGTTGAAGGATACTGCTGTAGTAGAACTTGCTGGAACCTGTCGGCCGTCAGGAAGATGGGATGTGTCAACATGAAGTCATCCAGTAGAGTTTCTACAGAGACACAAACGGAGAGAAACATGAGACCTGGGACCGGGTCCACCTGGGACCGGGACCACCTGGGACCGGGTTCAACTGGGACCGGGTCCACCTGGGACCGGGTCCACCTGGGACCGGGACCACCTGGGACCGGGTTCAACTGGGACCGGGTCCACCTCACACCGGGTCCACCTCACACCGGGTCCACCTCACACCGGGTCCACCTGGGACCACCTCACACCGGGTCCACCTGGGACCGGGTCCACCTCACACCGGGTCCACCTGGGACCGGGTCCACCTCACAGCGGATCCACCTCACACCGGGTCCACCTCACACCGGGTCCACCTGGGACCGGGTCCACCTCACAGCGGATCCACCTCACACCGGGTCCACCTCACACCGGGTCCACCTCGCACCGGGTCCACCTCACACCGGGTCCACCTCGCGTCCACCGGGGACCGGGTCCACCTCACACCGGATCCACATCACACCGGGTCCACCTCAGACCGGGTCCACCTCACACCGGGTCCACCTGGGACCGGTTCCACCTGGGACCGGGTCCAACTGGGATCGGGTCCACCTCACACCGGGTCCACCTGGGACCGGGTCCACCTGGGACCGGGACCACCTGGGACCGGGACCACCTGGGACCGGGTCCACCTCACACCGGGTCCACCTGGGACCGGGTCCACCTCACACCGGGTCCACCTGGGACCGGGTCCTCCTCACAGCGGATCCACCTCACACCAGGTCCACCTGGGACCACCTCACACCGGATCCACCTCACACCGGGTCCACCGGGGACCGGGTCCACCTCACACCGGATCCACATCACACCGGGTCCACCTCGGACCGGGTCCACCTCACACCGGATCCACATCACACCGGGTCCACCTCACACCGGATCCACCTCACACCGGGTCCACCGGACACCGGGTCCACCCGGGACCGGGTCCACCTCACACCGGATCCACATCACATCGGGTCCACCTCACACCGGATCCACCTCACACCGGGTCCACCGGGGACCCGGTCCACCTCACACCGGATCCACATCACACCGGGTCCACCTCAGACCGGGTCCACCTCACACCGGGTCCACCTGGGACCGGGTCCACCTCAGAGGTCTCAGAGACTGGAACAGCTGCGTCAGTGAAATGTTCTGAAATCTGTGGCAACATCTACGAAAATGCTCCGTATGTGTGTGTGTGTGTGGCAGAGAGATGCATACTGCAGTGGGCGTGTCCTGCCAGGGTCCGCCTCTGCAGGCGGTTACCATGGAGACTGCTCTTTGGAGGATGGAGAGGAAATGTGTGCCGACAGAATGTGTTTTATTTAACACTAATAAAAATCCCATGAAAGGAAGGCGGCTGAGCATTGGTCAATCCCGATCACAGGTTATTGATTATGCTAATTTGAGTTCCCAGGAAATAAAAGGGGCCGACTGCCTTGGCATTCCTTTTTTTGGAAATAACTCCAAACATTCCAAGGAATCCAAGTCCTCAGCATCTAAAAAAGAATCATCTGGACAGGACCCCACGACCGTGGACAGGACGTCCCGACTGAGACTTCCTCCTCTCTGTCCTCCTGTCTCTTCGCACTCCTCCTTTCCAATTGTCTTGTTGAAAGCTGGTTGCTATGTGAACAGAAGCCTCTTATGCAACAACACACACACACACACACACACACTGTGAAACCAGAAGAAGAGGAGGAGGGTAAACGAGTGGGCAGTTATTTCTATCTCTTCTTCAGGAGAGGAACCTGCCACACAGAGCCTCACTTCCCGTCTTTCTTCATGACTCCAGATAGAATCCCAATTCACTCCTCCATTTATCTGGAAGCTCCCAAAGATTAAGAGGAATAAATCTTCCCATCTGAGTGGGAGGAGCAAACGGAGAAATGGAAGTAAATACGGAAATAAACGACACGTCCTGAGACCCGAAAAGGAATCGATTGCAAAGTCCATTTCTGCGTATATTCATTGATCTATTATGCTCATTTCTCTCTTGCTTGAGTTTTTTGGCAGTTTTGCTCACACACACACACACACACACACACAGAGTCTAAATGTTATTTACGTTCTGTTTCACCTGAACACACGCCTGCCTCAACACGCCTGCTACACGCCTGTGTGGGTTATGTAAGAAACTTGGGCTGTTTTGTTCTTTTCTGAAACTGCCCAGAAACATTTTGTCTTCGCACACACACACACACACACACACTACATATTCAGAGAGGGCGTGGCCGCGGGGCGAAGCACCTTAACGCACGGCTGCTCGTGAATGGGAACATTAGTGAAAAGTCCATTTTCATTTGTCTATAAATGGAATGAGGACATCAACTCTATCTGTCAGACGGTGTGTGTGTGTGTGTGTGTGTGTGTGTGTGTGTGTGTGCGTCCTTTAAACACGCCGCCCCAAATGATTCCAACACTTCCACAATCTCTGCTCAGTGACAGAATTTGGCTCCGATTCTTGAAACCTGCGTCACATGTGAGGATCCAACGAATACCGACGAAAAGTTGAGTCAAATCTGTCACACATTCACCTGTGATCGTAAACGCGCGCGCACGCAGAAGCAGGTCGAACCAGACCGGTGGGAATCCATCATCACTGAGGGCGACATGATGTCGCAGGTGAGGAACATCAACGCCTGAAGTCCGCAACCCCACGTGCGTGTGTGTGTGTGCGTGTGTGTTTTCCCCTGTGGCACTTGGACAAAAGCAGAATGTTGAGTTTGTAATATTATTATTATTTGAAAGGATTGCTTTTTATTTTATTTTAAATAAAGGCTCTCTAGTTCTGTGCTGTTTTTTTGTCTTGTTTATCTGTTGCTGAAAAACGCGAATCAGTGCTTAGAATAGGAAAACGCACGCACGCACGCACGCAGGCCAAACATTCCTGCAGTAACACACGTGCACACGCACGCACGCACAGCCACTTCAGCTGTAATATGCAGCCTGTGTTTCTGACAGAGAACGGCAGAGATTATATAACCACTGGAGCGCGCACGCGCGCGCGATGAGCAACCACTCGTGCTGTTCATTGTGGTTTTCTTTGGTTAATAATCGTGGTCCAGATTCGTTTTGTGGCGTCACCGTGATTGCGTCTGAATAAACTCAAAATCAGGAAGTGACGTAACGAGACGGCCCCTCACCTGTACCGTGTCCCGGGTGTTTTGCCGCCGCGCCGTCCAGCACGGCCAGGGTCAGGTTGTCGGGGGTGTCGGGGTGGAGGGGCGTCCCGCCGCTCTCTGGGAGCAGGCCGGCCTCCGAGCTCTGCTCGTCGCTGGACAGGGACGGACTGCGGACGTCTCCTCCTCCGGAACCGGGCGCCGGGACCGTCCCGCCGGCTGAGGGCCAGGGGGGGGCGTCCTCGCTGTCGGGGCTGTGGGGACAAAACCAAACATGTCCATCCATCCATTCCACTGAACCAACCAGCAACCACCACAGAACCACCAGTCCGAAAGGGGCTTTTCCTCCACAGCGGGAGCTCCCTTCCTCGACCACAGGGTTCCACGTGGGAATGTGGATGTATAGATTCTGGATTCCAAGAAAGAACTCGTCTTCGTCAATTCTGGATTCAGCCTGGAAACACAGATTTTGGCTTGGGTACCTGAACACCTCTCGGGCCGGGCCGCTCTCTGGAGACGTCTCCCTGAAGAAGGGGACCACCCGGGACAGGCTGGCCCTCCGGCGGGACGCCCCGGTTCCGCCGCTGGCCTTGTCCGCCACCCCGCCGACGAAGCCCCCGGCCCGGGTCAGAGCCGTGGTCTGCTTCTTCAGGAACTTCTCCAGCGGCTTCATCCCGGCCGGCATGGTGGGTGGAGGGGGAGGAGGAGGTGGGAGTAGGAGGAGGGGGGGGGGTCACTGGAGGAGGATGCGCAGGCACCGAGCAGCAGAGGCGGGATGTGGGTCCACCATCACACGGCCCCGGAGGGTCGGGCCGAGCCGCGTCTTCTCTGGAACAACACGCCGATATTAACCCATCGGAGGCGGACAGGCCTCCGGTCCGTCGGTCCGCGGCTCTGACGGATCACACAAGCCGCGCTTCGAGCTCCGGCACCGGGTGACTCGACTCGACGAAGACCCGCACGAAGCTGCGCTGCTCGGCTCAGTCTCCGACAGGCTCCCGCTCACCTGGACGAGGAACTGAGCGCGCGGCCGAGCGCGTTCCCGAGCGAGGAGGAGGAGGAGGGCACTGCAGAGGCAGCCTCACCCCCTCCTCTCTCTCTCTCTCTCCCAACATACACATTTACTTCCTGTGCCGTAAAATTGATGGAAGTAAAAAAAAAAAAATGACATCATTACCTATAGCCAATCAATTCATGATCAATAAGTATCGAACAACGATGAGTGACATAAGTGATCAGCATATTTGGAGTGATCAATATACGGCTCAGTCCCGTTATTATAAAGCCAGAAGGGACTTCTCAATACAGCCATGGATCCTTTGATTGATCAGGTGTGGTAACCTGAGGAGGTCTGGAGTCCGTTTCGCAACCACCAGCTGCAAGACAAGCACACAATGTACAGAAAGGCCAATTAAAGAGAAAAGCCGAGGTGCGGTTGGTGGAGCAGGTGTGACGTCACTGGTAATGAGCCAATTAGAGCGCGGGAGGTTTTACATTTCCGAAAGTGTTATATCATCCCAGCTGTCAGTCACGGGACGCGCCAGCCGGTTGCCACGGTAACGCCAGGGGCCCTGGTCTCCATTCGAACGATGAAACGGCCAAAATAAGAAAAAGAAATTCAGAATTTTCCAAATGGAAAAAAGCCGGAAAATAAAATGCTCCCAGATGATAAAATCACGACCTTGAATTCAATTTTTTTGGGGTATTTTAAATGTTTCGATTTTTTTTTTTAAATGAAACTCATCTCTCATAGTAAAGAATATCTAAATCACGGTATTGGATCCAGTTTGGTCATAAATAGCAAAAAGAGGAGAAATGTTTTATAAACCAAAGTGCAGGTTGGAAATATGATATTTCAGAAAAAGAGTGCGTGTGTGGGAAAAGCCTCCAGGAGAAGGTACGACCCTAAGGAGAAAAACCAATGAGGATTTTTTTTTCTCTCCTGTTGAGCCATTTCAAAATAAAGCCGGTGTTCACAGCTGAGCCCACACGCTTCAACCATTATTATGTTCTTTATTGATTCTGTGTGGAGCACCGAGACCTCCACATACAAACGGAAACTAAACCATCCTCATCATCTTCTTCGTCAACATTGAACCAAAACACAGTGAACACAGGCCGGTCAGCTCAGGTCAAAGGTCAAACATTTAACAGCTACGTCTCTGAAGTGGACAGCCGGCGACACAGGTGGCGGGTTTATATAAAAAAAAGAATCAGAATCCCATTGAACACTCAGCGGACCCAGACCCCTCAAAAGACCAAGTCCACACCCACGGCGAGGAGCTGGAAGTGCGTTTTACTAACTCTACAATAAGGCAGGTGTCCAACACACACTTCCATCCTCCAACAAAAGCCGACTTGACCTCCAAACCACCTCGACTGTCTGCCTGCTCAGAATACTGGTGGTAATATTGTACAAAATAAAAAAATGACGCGTCCAAACACGAGATGACTTGACAAAGTCACAATCCACATTGAACTCCGAAGAGGAAAAAAAAAAAAGGTGTGTATCGCGTGACCCTCAGTGACCTCAGGGTTAAACAAGCCCAGGTCGACTTGACGGACAGTTTACAGTATTAAAAATCAAACGGTGACATTTCAAAAAAAAAAAAAAAAGGAACAAAATCAAAGTGAAAGCCAAACAGCTGCGTCTCTCTGGAAATGAAACCCCTCCGTTAACATTCAGTGTCCCTGCCGATACGTTTCCTAACGACGTTGTTTAGCACTAGCATCATTAGAATGTGTGTTCTGCTCTCTCGATCTATTCAAGCGTCTATATACACATTTAGATTCTTATGTACAGCATCAGTATCAGTAGAGCAGAAGATCTCGCACACGCTCCACTCGCGTATCACGTTAGGGGACGGACACTGGGACAACCGACCCTAACGTGCCCCCGGTGGCTCCGCCCACAAGTATCCATCGACCTGCCCGTAGCCGCTTTATTGGTTAATCAGTTTGTGCCGTGTCCAAAAAAAGAATGGCCGTCACAATTTTGCATAGTGCTCAGTCCAAAAAAGTTTGTTCAGACGCGGATTAAGATCACGTCCATCCACCCAAGAAGAAAACACACGTGACCACAGCTGATCATCAGAGAGGATCTTCTCTCCACTGAACAGCGCCCCCAGAGGACGGAGGAGGGAATCGCAGTATTCCAGCTGTTGACACCCAGAGGTCCCTCCCACTGTGGATGAGTGTGAACTCCACACTGAACGTCCGGGGGAGACGAACCTGGGACACGCCCACGCCGCTCGGGGGGGGGGGGGGGCTTCATCTGTGCATTGGTCTAACCAGCCGGCCGCCCCTCACCGGCCCCTCCCACCCTGCTCCTGCAGACAGAGGAGAGAAAACACTTAAGACTCTGCCCTCCTTCAAATTCTATCCCAAAAAAAGTATTTGAAATACTTTCAAGTCTGCCTCTGGTGCGGCCTCATTCAAAATGGCCGACAATCGGACTAATATTATTCAGGCCGCATCATTTCCCACCGTAAAGGTCTCCAGTGAATGTGCATGCTCACCTGTCGTTAGCGGGTGGGAGGGAGGCTGAGCCCGAGTGGGCAGAGGGGGGGGGGGGGGGCACCTCTGAGGCAAAGCGCACCTCCGGCGGGGGGGGTTTGATGGTGACGGGCTGGGATGTGCGGCGCGGCGGCGAGGGCTTGGGCTGAGCCTGCTGCTGCATGGTGTCGTAGTACGTGACACCCCCGTAGGTCACCTGGGACTGACACACACACACACACACAGGGGGCAAAATACAATGGAGGTTTTCCAGCCAACTCGTACAGAGTAGAGTTACACACATCATTTCACTGAGCCTCACCTGTGGGCTGGGGTACATCGCGGGGTAAGGGAAGGTCATGACGCCTGGCGGAGGGTAGAAAGGCGCAGGTAGAAGTTGCTGCGGTTGCCCCGGCGACAGAGAAACGGGCGGGCCGGCGTAGAGGGCGGGATTAGCTATCGGGCCACCCGATTGGTGGGGGTGGAGACCTGGAGGCGCGGCAAAGGTGTTAGCGCCTCGTGCGGCAATTATAAACCATCTGCACACGTGAGGAAAGCGGACTCCACTGACCCGGGTGGGGGATGTGCATCTCAGGCTGGACCAGCATGCCTTGCGGCGGGATGGGGGCGGGGGCCTCCCCATGGGCGTAGATCGGTCCCTGGTACGACACTGCGACATTGAGACAGAGAGATTTTTTCCGTTAGGGTTAGCGCCAATTTCTCAAAAGGCTTCTCCGGAAAAAGCCGGCGCGTCCTCACTGGGTTCGTAGTAGTGTCCCTCCATCACTCCCAGGTGCATGGCTGGCGTGGGCTCAGGGACGGCCCTCTGGCGTTGGGAGGAGTAGCGCTTGGCCCGCCCGGAGCCGCCGCCCATCTCCTCCATGTTGGAGAACTGAGGAGGGGCGGAGGGGAGGTGCATGGGCCGGGGGAGACCTGCGTGGCGCACGCACACATACGCACACACACAGTCGCGTCAGAGCAGGATCCGCATTATCTTTACAAGGACGGAAACGTGACCGGCGGCGACCTCTCACCTCTCATCTCTGAGCGGATGTACGACGTCGGGCTCTGACTCCAGCTCTGTCCGGCCAGGCTGAGTCGAGCCACGTCTTGGTCCAGCTCCGCCAGCCCCCCTGCTCCTCCTGCCTGGCTCGGCCCCTCTCCGGCTCCCGTCCAGGTCCTCCTCCCTACGGGAGAGGAGGTGCTCTCCTCCACGGAAGGCTGTTTGCCGCCCAGGTCTGCGGGCCGGGAGCGAGTCCTGCGAGCCAGCAGGTAGGACTTGCGCTCCACCGGCCGCTCGGCGGGAGGAGAAGCTTCCCGATTGGACGACGATTGAGGGGCGGGGTCGGAGGAGGCGGCCCCTCGTGGCTCCTGCTGCCGTCTGGGTGAAGCCGACTGATGCCCGGCCGGCTGCGGCGAGTTCACTTCCTGTTCCTCCACCGCTCCTTTGCCGACGCTACTGTTCTCAATGAGCACAGAGGAGACGCCCCTCCCGCCGCCACGCCCCCCTCTGTTGGCCACGCCCCTGTCGGCCCCAGGCTCAGACTGCGCTTTAGGGCCCTGTCGTTCTCGGGGGTGAGTTAGGGGCGCGTTGGGTTCGTCGTTCCTGTAGTGGGCTTGAGGGGGGAGGTGCATGTGGTTGTGGTGGGGCGGTCTGCTGCGGGGGGGAGGCGCTCGGGAGGCGTTGTTCCGCTGGGTGGAGGAGAGAGGGAGAGAGGGTTGGGTGGACGAAGGCGGAGGAGCTCCTCCTCGGGGTACACCTCCTCCTCCGCCTCCTCCCTGCCAGGATCGCACCGCTCGCTCTCCTCCTCCCTCTCTCCACCGCTTATCTCGGCCGGGAGACGCACTCTGCCTGCTGGGAGACGAGCGACAGCGCGTTGAGGTATGAAGCCGTGCTGGGCGTGGTCTGCTGCGATGTGGGGGCGGAGCTTACCTGGGCCTGCGCTGCCTGAACGGCCGGTCCCCGGAACCCCCGCCGTTCCTGATGTCGTAGCCGTAGATGGCGATGAGCTCTTGGCGGCTCTTTGGCGCCTGCTCCTCCTCCCTGAACCTGTCGTGCTCCCAGCGGCCCTCGTCCTTCCACAGCTTCCTGTTCCGGCCTTTGGGTCTGAAAAGGTCAAACGCAGACGGGTTCAAGGCTGGTCTGGCTCAATGGTCCACAGGACGGACACACTGACCATATGAATGGCTTGTTTTTTTTTTTCCTCCAGAGGACGTTTGATGATCATGAATTATACTCATACACACACACACACACACACATTAATACGTACCTCTCCTCCTCCTGGGCGTGTCCTCGGACGTCGTGCTCAAAGAACAAACCCTTCCTGGGGATGTAGGCCGGGTTCTTCCTGTCCTCATCGTCGTCCAGCTGCGGACCGGGTTTGTCTCCGGCCTTGGTCTCGGGGTCCTCCGTGGACTCCTTTGCACGGGACACAGGGGAAGACGTTTGATGCTGGACGTGGGACGTATTCTGCACCTCGTCAAGGTGAGCCACTTCCTGTGGCGCTCTCACCTGTCCGTCGCCGCTCTGTCTCTCTCCAGAGAGATTTCCCTTCTCCTCGGCTGTGCTCTCCTCTTTATTGTGTTCCCCTCCCTCTCTCTCAGCCTCCTCCTCCTCCACCACCACCACCACTGCAGCCTGCTCCTCCTGTTCCTCCTGCTCCTCCTGCTCCTCCTCCTGTGCCGGGCTGCTGGGAGCAGGGGGTTTTGGCTCGCCGGCTACTGGGGCTTCTTCTCCGCTGAAGTGGGCTGAAGCCTCCTCTTCCTCCTCCACCCCCTGGGGAAAAGAACAAATGACAACTTCATCTCCATGTAAGGTTATGCAAAGGTTTCCTTGGAACAAAGCACACGCCATGAGAATTTCAGCAAAACCCCACATTTCACCGGTTCCAGACCCACCTCCGAGTGGGAGCCGTTCTCCTCGGGATCCGCACTGTCGTAGTCGGACAGGACCGCTGGACAAAGAGGGGACGCACGGAAAGATTTGAGAAACGGAAACAGCCACTGGATTTAGAGCAAGAAAAATAATAAAAAGGCGTGGGCCCAGCTCCAGATGAGATCCAGATGCTGAACCGAGGTCTTACCTTCTCCCACCCCATCTTCACTCTCCTGCCAAGACACAGACAAACGACAGGGGTCAGAATGAGGAAAACCTGGTTCCGTCTGGCGGTCGCCAGTCGGACTTTCAATATGGCCGCCAACGGTTTCACACGCCATTGTATCGACTATAAAATCATTCCTCGAGGTGGAGGAAATCTGCTTTACAAAGTGGTGGCCTGGCTCCGGTGCGTATGTGACAAACAACCGTGAAGCTCATATTTATAGGAACATAAGGAAACCGCGGGTAGCATTTCACAGAGCAGGTCTGTGGGGGGACGCTCCAAACCAGGTGGGACCAGAATCCGCAGCTGGTTCCGCGTGTCTCCCTGGGTACGAGGGTTAGATGGACACAGAAATGTTCGAATCTATCCAATACCCCCCCAAAAAACCTCGGGGGCGGTTTTCACCCCGAACCGGCGGCTTTGTTTGTGGGTCTGATTCTGGGTTCTCTCGCCCAGGACCGGAGCCCCCGGAAAGACCCCCTCACACAGGCATGAGCGGGGCCTGGTCCGCGGTCACCGCGGATCCACCGCCCGGGGACTGAGGAGCGGCTAAATGAGCTCGGGCTGGCGCGTGTGAACACGGGGCAAAGGGTGACGACGGGGCCGCTGTAGAGTGTCCAGTTATCGGACAGAGCCGAGTTTCCTCAAGTGTGCTGGATGTTTGCGGAGTGACGTGCTAACGCGGAACATGCTAATTAGAATTCCAAAGTGACGTAAAACAAAGTTCCTGACGTCAAGTTTCAGCATTTATTCACGATTCCACCATTCCGACTCTAACCCACCACTCGGCCCGCAGGTCGGTGACCCCTGGCCGGGACACGGAGCCGGCGGCTCGCCGGACTCACGTTAGCTCGCGGGTTTAGCGGCTACTCACACATTCGGACTCCGCGCCGGTCTTAGCCTCGGTCCGGGTCACGGTCTCCTCCACCGGGTCGGGCTCCTTCACCCGGGGCTTGGTCGACGGGGACCCGGACCTCCCGCTGTCCGAACACGATCCGGACTCGTCGTCGTCGTCGTCCTCGCTGTCCTGGGACGCGCGCCTCCTCCTTCTCCGCCGGTCCGCCATCTTACCGCTCGAGTGGCTGGAAGCGGAAGCACCCAAAGGATTGTGGGTAGTGGCGTTCTTCTTCGTGGTGGCCTTAAAGGCGGTGGCAGTTTTCTTTTTGATATGCTGCCACCTGCTGGGCTCCCGGGTCAGCGGCACAGAACGTATTCGGAGCTATTATGACTAGGAGGACAACACGGAGAACATTTGTGTCTTCTGTGAAGATGATGACCAACATTTAGAACGTTTGTGCCTCTTTCATCTTTATTTTTGGAGCAACATCTAAGCCACAGGGATTGATTTATCCAGCTCAATTTCATATGTCGTATGCGCGACAAATAAAGATGCTGCCAATGGAATTGTTGGTTCTAAAAACAGTGTTCAGAAATAAAAAGCAACGAGCCCGCAGCAACATACAGAATTACAAATTCCTGATCAGATAAAGAATATAAGATTAAAAATAAAAGAACTCAGGAAACATGCACAATGAGTTTGCAGTATATAACTGTGTAAATGTGCAGTATTGTACAATTTCACCAGGCGAAGTGACCAGAGGTGCATTATATGCAGTTCAAGTGACCAATCAATGAAGAGGAATGTTTAAGGTGCCGCTGTCCTGGGTCCTGGGTCCTGGGTCCTCCACAGTTACTCCTTTTGGCTCTCTGTTCCAAACAAGGTCTTCAACAGGATTGGGGGACTAAGAGTTGTGATGTAGAGCTCAGTGTAGATCCGGTTGAGGAGGGTTCTACTTCCTGTCTCCTTGGTTATCAGGGCGTTTATGCATTGGTTGCATAAACGCTCGCTAAGCACTAACCTATAGCTCATCAAGAGATGACTCCAGTTCCCATAATGCAGTGTGTCCACCGCTGGACGTCCCGTGTCATCATTACATAACGCGGTTCATGGTATACATTTTGTTACGACTGCAATTCATTCTTTCACAAAAAAAATGTTGTCTTTCGTCTCTTTTTATTCCATAAAAATGTAAAATGACACTTTTTGACACACAAATGTGTCTCCTTCACAATCATGCTGCCACAAATTGCACACGCAACAAATCCGCATGAACATTGACATCAATATGAGACATGTGTTATACGTTAGCAGCATATGGATCATATTTCTACATGTACATTTATATCACGTATGTGCTCATTAAAACGTGAACAGCAGGTTTTGTTTTCTTGGAGGATTGGCTGGATAAATGAAAATGCTGAAAATGTACATTGACAGTAATATCTGTATCGACAACACAGCAAAAGCTTATTAGACTATGTGAGAGACGTTTTACAATCCGGGGGGATTATTCTGTTTTAGTCAGGTAGTCTGGTACGGTCCTGATCTGGGGCTGCAGGTCTTGGTTTGTGTCCCTTGAGTGAGTGTCACCGGATATTCTGGAAAAAACTGCATCTAATTCTATGTCACCAAGTGTATTACTCGTGATGTTGCTCGCAATCAGAAAAACAATTAAAACAATTAAGCAGCAACTTCTCGACTCATTCAAGATCATACTGTTGTCTTTCAGTCACAAATGACAATGTGAGAGAAAAAAACAACGACAGAATTGCTGCTCGGCCGTAAGTCGCTTCGAAAGCGCCTCCCAATTTCTAGAAAATAACCCACTGACGACCCCTGAAGGTCGCCGACAGAAAGCATTCCGACCATCAGGCCTCGGCAGACACGGATCCTCCGAACCGAGCAGGATTTTCCTTTTTGGACAAACGTCCGTCATGGTCTCCTGCTACACCACCTCTACCAGCAGCTGCGTCCCAAAGACAATTGGTCCAAATCCACATACACTGGAGATAGCACCGCAATACAAATAAGTCCGTTCAACATTACTGGAAACACACGTACAAAAACACACACACACACACTTGTCTCACAGCGTGGAGTTTTAAACTCACGCAATCCCTCCACTTAACTCACCAAGATAATTAAAGATACATTTCTGCCATCATGTCTCTACGTGTGCAACCGAGTCCAGACACGTCACATGTCACAGCCAGTATGTGCAAGCATACTCGACCTACTGGTCCTGGTTGGGGAGGAGATGTCTGGAGGATCCGTTGGTCCCAGAGCTTTGAGGACACCGCTCTGTCCCCTCAGCGTCCTCCTCTCTAACCAGTGGATCTGCAGAGACAAAGAGGAGCAGAGACAATAAATGTCCTCCACTAGCTTGATTCTGTGATTTTCAAACAAAGGGTAGAAACACAAGGGTCCAGGAGTGAACCGAGGATTTAACTTTGTTTCCACCTCCCCCCTCAGCTGGTGACGCCATAAAAGAGGCTGTCAGCGGCTGCGATTTAAATGGTGGGGATCAATTAATAATCCAAGCGTAATATTCCTCAAAACCAGCAGAATGAAACAATTAAATGAGAAAAGGTGTGTCTGTACCTGCCCCAGCCTCACACCGCGCTCGGTCCTCCAAAGCTGCACACAGGCCGACTGAGGCCGGGGTAGGGGGTGGAGTCTCGCTCTCGTCTCCTGATTGGCTCCTGGGTGCTCCCGTTACCACGGCGCCAGAGAGGCCGACAGGTCGCCTGGCCACGGGCAACTTCCTCTCTGAGAGAGGAAGGCAGAGCCGGTGACACAGTGATTTCAGCCGAGAGACCAGAGGCCGGCGGAGGGACTCACTTTTCTTTGGTCCCCTGTACTGCTGGGACTTCTTCCTCTGTTTGGAGTGAAGCCCTCCGGACCCTAAAGCACACAGTTGGGAAACAGTCTGCCTTGAGACCATTTATTGCTCTTCATGATGTCATGCAGCGTAGCCACTCCCTGGAGGAAGGCCATCAATATTAAAAATGGGATCTATCCCAGAACCTGCAGCATCACCTGCGCCCACGGCCGGAGGCTGCAGCTGGTATCCGCTCAGCTGACACCACCCCACCGGGTACAGGTCCGGAGACTCACAGTCCACCCACTGGTCGTACTCGTCCTCCCAGCCGTCAAAGTGGATCCGCAGCAGCCGGTGGACGATGCGCGTCACCGTGGCGACGCACACCAGCCGCGGCTCCATCAGGTCCACGGCCTCCAGCTTCATGCCGGGACGGAAGCCGTGGTTGGGGACATCCTGAGGGAAGAGCGCGGGTTGTGTGCCACATTGTATATTGTACAATGTGTTCAGTGCGTCAATCACACTCTCATTTCCTGTTTGTTGGAGCCACGTGCGGAAACGATTATGAGGTCTTATCCCATCCCGTTGCTCTCTCACCTTGTTGAAGAGGTGGACTGGAGCGGCCACGCACTTGGTTTCCTTCAGATACTCAAACCATCTGAAGGGGAGACAGGTGTAACCTGCACAAGGCGTCAGCGTTAGACCCACGTACGCACAACAGAATAGAATGATGTACAGAGGTAAAGTGAAGGGAGACGCAGGAATAGAAGCTGGACCTCTGGGTGGAGTCAGCTCAATGTCGTTGATCTCACAGAAGCCGGCAGGGAAGACGGAGGGAGAGGTGGAGTGGTGGCAGAACCAGTCTGAGCCGTCCGCCGCCTCTGATCCATCAATACCGATCATCACGTAGCCATCGGCCAAGACCTGCAGCCACAGGACCAGGTTTCAACACCATCCGGACTTCTGACCGACTACAGTGAACTGTGTATCACCTTCCTGACTGTGGCCACGCACACGGCGGATAGATTCAGAGGGTCGATGGCCTCCAGCTTCATCCCGTCCTGGAACGGCGGGCCGCCCCCGTCCACCTCCTCCACCTGAACACACACACATCCATCAGCCACTGAGCTGCTCCACGGGCCCGGCCCAGTCCGGCCTCACCTGAGAGAACAGCTGTCCCGGAGCGTCCACCTGGCCCGCCAGCTTCCTCGACACATCTGGAGGCGCGCACGTGCACACAAACACGCACGCACACACACACGCGGTGAGTTGGGGGTTCTAACCCTACTGGGCTGCAGCTGATCAGAGCCTCACCGGAGCGTTTGGAGCGGTGACCGATGGAGCGGGACCAGCCCACGCTGTGGATCAGTGGACTCTGCATGTGGCACCAGATGTCATCGGCCCCATCGTCACACTCCTCGTACACCAGGCGGAGACGCCCGCCAATCACCTGCAACACACACAGTGAGTGGAGGAGGGACCTTGACTTCCTGAGGAGGTCTCAGACCAAAGAAGAACAAACACCCACCTGTTGGACCAGAGCCACCCGAGTCCGGCTCAGGTGAGTCTTATCCACCACCTCCACCCTCATTTGCTTTTTGAAGGGAAACTGCAGACTCTCCTGCACCTGAGGAAGGACCAGAGGTTCAGTGGATCCTCAGTCCATTCTATCTGAAGTGATTATGGATTATTGACAGTGGAACTGTTTGATCCACGGTGGAGCTGGAGTCTCAGATCCTCAGTTCAAAATGTGTTCATTAGCAAATGAGTGATTATTGAGAGGTGGATGAAGGTGGATGAGCTGCACACATCACTTCTTCTACACAAACAGTCCTCATGGAATCATCTCTGGGGTGCGGGACCTTGGAGCAGAAGTCCTGAGGCAGAGTTTTGGATCCCGTCAGTCTTTTGACGAGGAACGTCTTCCAGTTGGTGAACCTGTGTAGGATGGCTGGAACACACAGTCGGAGCCAACGCACACTGTGAGAAGGACAACAACAACTATTGTGTCTGTGTGTGTGTGCGTTGTGTCTCTGTCCTACCCTGAGGGGGGACCAGAGGTTTTCCCCCAGCCGCACACCACCCGACCGGGTGGATGTCCGTCACGCACAGGTTCACCCAGAAATCTCTGGTGGAGTCGCGGTCGAAGCCTTCGTACCGCAGCCGGGCTTTGAAACCTGCACACACACACACACACACACACACATAAAAACCTGCCCTCAAATTTTGCTTGTCTGTGTGTGTGTGTGTGTGTGTGTGAGTGAGTGTACCAGCCAGTTTAATGATGCCAGCGATCCAGTACACCTTCATGGGCAGACTGCTGTCAGTGTTTGGGACTTCGACTCGGACTCCTTCACTGATGTCGCCCCAGGACCTCCCCATCGGGACCTCAACAACAGGAAGGAAACTGATTTACAACCAGAGGCGTCACAATGGGGCAGGCAAACTGGTCAATGGCCTAGGGGCCCCCGAGCTAGAAGGGGGCCCCAGAAGACGGCTGCTTACATTGGTCCACAGCAAGGACAACCCTGAAAGCCCCTTAAAAGACTTGCCAAGAAGGGGCACTGCAATGACACGTTCAGGAACCCCCTTTTTGGGGCCCCGTGGTACTTGCGCGCTGTCAAAATCTTTGTTTTGTGTGTGTGGGTGTGTATTTTGACCCACATGTTTGAAGCAGCTGACCGGTGCTCCCGTCACATCTCCATCTCCAAGATAATGTCCCCACTCAAACATGTCCACAGGAACTGCAGCAACACACACATACACACACACAGTGAATTTGTGGTTAACTTTTTTTCATGAATCCTATCTATGAGCTACAAAGTGTGTTCAGGACTCACGGCTCCTCTTCACTCGATGCTCAGCGCACAAAGTCTGGAGGACCTTGGCCTTCTTGGTGGAAGACTTCCCCTGTCACACACAATGTGTTCACTGTTTGCGTGTTTGTGTGTATGTGTGTGTTTGTGTGTTTGTTCACTGTTTGTGCATGTGTGTGTGTGCACCTGCAGCCGTGCCAGGATGCTGGCTTTCTTGGAGTTTGAGGAGAAACTTCTGGAGCAGGAGACGCTGCAGAATCGCTTGGTTTTACTGTAGAAAGCATCTCGGACTCCGACCATCGCACACATCTCACAGGTGGCTGAGGGACACACAACAACCTCTCATTTTCAATCCAATACAGTGAAACCGTCAGCTTATATACGGGGGGCCTTTTAGATCAGATCAGACTGGATCAGATGAACGCTAAACCCTAAACGTTAAAAGTTTAGGGTTTAGCGTTGGGTTAGGGGATTGGGTTATGGGCGTATAAACCACTTTCTGTTTTCCCATTTATGGCTTTTCCGCATCCAACAGTACCACATGAGTTAGGCTTCGGGTTAGGGGATTGGGTTAGGGGGATTGAGTTAGGGTTACGGTTAGGGTTATGGTTATGGTTAGGGTGAGGGTTTAGAGTTAGGGGTTAGGGGATTGGGATGAAAACCACTCCGGGATGATATCTTTTTGGAATAACTTTTGACAGGAAGGTCCTAGACACCTGGAATTTTGTTACGTCCCCACTATATTAACCTTTCCGCATTCCCCGGTACCATCCATGACTTTCTACGATGTTGGGAAGTTGGTGAAATCGCGAAACATCAGAAACGTTCTGTTTTGCTCCGCCCCCCATTTATGGGTTTGTAGAGACCTGGAAGTTGGCTACGACCCCACTGAATCGCAGTCACAGCCATCAAAGCTCTCTGGATTTGCTGCGTGTACTGACCCATGCCGGCCTTCCCGTCGGGGTAGGTGTACACCTGTCCGTTGGTCTTGATGAGTGTCAGTGAGGAGGTGGGCGGGGTCAGTCCTCCTGACTCCTCCTCCTCCTCGCTGTCCTCGAGGCTGGAGGTGCCGCTCCCCCCGCTGGACTCGCTGCTCCAGCTGCTCCGGTCCTCCTCCTGGCCGTCCAACATCCCAAAGGAGTGGCACCGCCTCCTGGAGGAACGTCCCACCTGAGGATCAATATTTATTTTTGATTTATTAAACACTACGAGCAGAACTTTGTGTCGCATCTGTTACACATCCCTATGACACCACTCCGGTAACCACTCATCTGAATAACGATCCTGAACCACAGTTAAACTCTGAACTGAAGGAGAAAAACATTTTTGAAGAAACATCATGTTTCTTCAAAAATGGACAAAAACATTTTTTAAGAAAGGTTCAACAATGCTGGAGAGAGTTTACATGAGTAAGTGTTAAAGGTGCTAGGAAGAGACACACACAGAAAGAGGGACACACACACACACACACACACAGACAGACACACACACACACATACAGAGACACAGACAGACAGACACACACACACACACAGAGACACAGACAGACAGACACACACACATACAGAGACACACACACACACACACAGAGACACAGACAGACAGACACACACACACACACACACACACATACAGAGACACAGACAGACAGAAACACACACACACACAGACAGACACACACACACACACACAGAGACACAGACAGACAGACACACACACACACAGACACACACACACACACACAGAGACACAGACAGACAGACACACACACACACACACACACACACATACAGAGACACAGACAGACAGAAACACACACACACACAGACAGACACACACACACACACAGAGAGACACAGACAGACGCATACACGCACACACAAAGACCTCCGGACTCAGCAGGTCTCCGGTGTCCATCCGTTGGACCCCGGGAGGAGGACAGTCTCTCGCTCTCTCTCTCACACAGCGGCAGACATGTCAACAAACACAGCTGCGTTGCGCATGCGCCGATGCCACCGATTGGCTGATGGCTCTGCCTCGTGTGCTGAATGCAGATGACAAAGAGTGACCTCCAGCTCCCCCTGCTGGACACAACCGGAACTGCAGCTACAACCCCTGGCGGTAGGGTGAGGTCACCTAAATCATCTTCCGGATCTTTCCAGATCAAATGTATCACAGATGAAAGTGTGAAAAACCGAAATATTAACTCGATTAGCAGCTGTCCAGTGGAACAGAAGGGAAGTGGGCGGCATGAAATAAAACGACACAATAAAAGGGCTTTAGCTATGTACTGCAGCACAGGAAGCTCAGACCATCTCTCAGACAGAGGCTGCCCCCCCGATCCTGGGCCCTTGAGCTCCACGTGCAGTTCTTCAGCTGTGGTTTTGCTGATCTGATGAACAACACGTTACCCTCAATGTTTCAGAGCTCGGTGATCCAGAACATCTGCAGAACAAGTGAAAACAGGATTTGGACAGTCCTGCCAAAACCTGCAGAGTAAAATTCCAATTCAAAGGTCAATGCAGATTAAACCTGAGCTCCGTCAAGTCGCGACACTCCTCTGATAGACAACCCCTCCGGGGCACCTGGAACCTTCACAGATCAGCTGGTGGAGGAGAATAAGACACGCAGCGGCAGGAGAAGCAGCTCACTGAGGCAAGACAAGAAGTCTTTCAGGGGATGAGATGACTCCGTGGCAGCTCCTCCGTGCAGGCAGAGCCTCCCGGGCGGCTCCAGGGTCCCGCGTTGGTCCCGGACCCGGGGTCCCCGTGCGCGCGTACCGTACGGTTCCTGCGGCTCCGGGACGCAGCTTCTGCAGACAGAAGGTCACCATGGCGTCATACCTGCAGCAGGTAGGACCAAGACGATGATCAGGATTCCACACTGAAACGGAGATTTAACGTTCATGAGGAATTGTTGTGGAAAGATCAGGAGGAAGAGAAGCAGGTGTTCCAAATGAAAACCTCTCCCTCCTCCTGAAATAGAACTTTAACATTTTAGAATAAGATTCATTAGTTGGTAATATGGTGGAGTCGTTATTAGTGCAGATTTTTCAATGGATGGTCTTTCTCCTGAAGGCATGTGGTCAGGTTGATAAAAAAAACTGAATTTAACCGAGTTATATTCAGTCAGTCAGGAGAAAGATTCACGGACAAACTCTCCTCTGATTGGTGGATGCAGGCGCAGTGTCTTGAGGCAGCCAATCAGAGGCTGGAGCTCCGGATCCAAGAGCAGCTGGACAGAAGATGTCCCGTGGACGGACACGCGAGAACCGTGTCCCTGCTGCAGGACCAGGTGAGCTCCCTGACACCAAACTCAATGTTCTCAGGTTTCGTCAGGAGATCGACTCTCAGTTCAAAGACCAGACCAGTGGACCCGGTCCAACGGTCTGACCGATGGCTCCAGGAGAGCTCAGGTTCTCTTGTGGTTGATCCTCAGAAGACTGACATGTTCTCTGTGCCGCAGATTGCTGAAGGTCTCAGGTCTCAGGCTCAGGCGAAGCTGCAGCTGCTCTCTGCAGAGCTCTCTGTCCACGCCCTCACAGCCAGGTACAGCCACGCACACCGTTAAGACAAGCGGACATATCCCATCATGCCCTGCTGTGTCAACAGGTGGGAAAAGGAGCGCGAGCAACTGGCTCATCTGGAGGCGGGGCTTAGTGACCTGAGGCGAGCGGAGGAGGAGCTAAGGTTCCAAGAACTTCCGGAGCTGCAGAGTCTGCTGAAAGATCAAAACCGCCGAGTGACTGAGCTGCAGACCCGACACGGACAGGTAAAACCAAAAATGATGGAACATTGGGGATTATTGGGATTATTGCCCCCCCTGTCGACCTGTGCAGGATATGCGGGCTCTCCTGGGCCAGGTGTCCGGGGCCGTCTCCGTAGAGAGGCGCTCAGCTCTGATCCAGCAGCTGGAGAAGCTGAGGCGGAGCAGCAGGAGCAGATGCCTCAGCCAGGTGACTACCCGCAACGTGCTGTGCAAACGGTCCCGGTGGATTTTAATGGTTGGGTGTGTTCAGGTTCCCGTGCGGAGTCCTCGGCCGGTGACCTTTGACCCTCCGAAGGCTGCGAAGGCCGAGCTGGTGCAGCTGAGGAGAGCAGCAGCCAGATTGGAGCGGGAACTGACACAACTGCAGAGCCAGGTGAGACATGTTCCATCCTGATATATATATTTAATTCATAATAAATTCATTTATAATAAATAATATCATTATATTTCAAAGACCGGAGAATATTATATCATCCTTTCATCGTTGTTCCTGTTTGCAGGACGTCCCACGGCCTCCTCTAGGCTGCTCCGTGGTTTCTGTTTGTTAAGAAAACATGTTTGTGTGTGTGGGTGTGTGTGTAGAACAGACTGCTGTGTGAAGGCGGTGTGGACCAGGGGCCGGTTCTGCAGCTGAGAGCCGACGCTCTGCGCAGTGAGGTGGACTCGGTGCTGAAGGACCTCCAGGTCCAGCTGGAGATCAACACCACCCTGGAAACCCACATAAGGCACTATGAGAGGATGCGGTACGAGCCGGGGAAAAGGTTCCGAGCGGGTTTTAGGCAGAAATTGTCAAATTAAATAGTCACATACATTTTTTCAGTTTAAATTAGTTTTTTATCAGAATGATAAAAGCTGAAAATATAGATCCATATTATCATCTACTCAAGCTGCAGATTAAGTTTACAGATTGCAGTCTGGGTGCTGTACAACCCTTTCGGCTCTGTTGATTATTTGTTCTTTTTTCATCTCCCAACAGAGTTTCAAGTCATCTCTTGAACTCCAGTCCTGACTTCTCGCCCTACGACTCTTCCTTTGGGGTGCAGGGTGGACCACCTGCGGTCCTACAGACCAGGACCCCTAACCTCAGCTTCCGCAGAAACACCTCAACCACGAGGGGGTCTGTCCACGCAGGTCAGATTAAACCGTGTTTGGATGGAAGAGCTGTCAACGAGGCTTCTAAAGAGTCGAATGCTGCAACAACTGGATTCGACAAAATCCCTCAGAGTGAAGAAAGTGAAATAAAGCAAAGTTTAAATATTAAACTAATGTTAAACAAGGCGACAGATACCGTGACTCCGGCTGAGGGTCAGCTCCAAGCGAAGGTTATGACTTCAGAGACTCCACCCCTCACCATATTGGGACCCGAGGGGGCTCAGGGTCTCATCTCCACCAGGGGGGACCTGACAGAGGAGGTTGGAGAAGATGCTCGGCTTCCTCTGAGATTCAAACAGAAATCAACGTTGAACAATTGGTCCAACAGCGAACAAAAACAAATCAGGGACGTTGATGTAGCGCCTTCATCCCGTAGCCAAGTCAGCAGTCCAGAGAGTGAAGGTGCGTGTCCGGAGATTAAGGAGGAAATAGAATTAGTAATTATTACTCAGACCTCAGTCCACTACGGTACCAGCGAGGTACACGGGGCCCCTGGTGAATCGTCAAAGTTAGCTGCTAAAGAATCATCGCAGAGTTCTTCAGAGTCGAGGAAGTCTCCGAGTCCAACAGATTCTGGACCGGCTCGGAATTCCTCTGATCCTGAGGAGCTTCTCAGCCCGGGAGCCACAGATGTATTCCTGGGCCGAGAGGAGCTCATGACCAGAACAAATCCGTCCTCTTTTTACCCCATTGATCTAGAAGAACACACAAAGAGTCCAGATTCTCTTCCGAGTGTAAATGAGCCAGAAACGTGTCTGATGGAGAGTAAGGACTCGGTGAGCGAAGAACATGATGAGGAATCGTGTCTGGGCCTCACAGAGGCACATGACCATGTCCGACCAGTGGAGAAATACATTCTCTCCACCACTGGCAGAGAACATAGTCCGTCAGAGGAGGATGGAGTCCTCTCAGTCAAAGGTGGAGCAGGAAGTAAAGGGACAAACATTTGTCAGCTCTCTCAGTTCTCAGGTCCACGCGGCCTCAGAGAAGAGCAGTTGGGGTTTGGAGGCTTGCATCAGGAAGAGGACGTCCGCGGTCCAGGAAGCCAGAGTCGATCGGGTGGTATCCTGGAATCACCTTCGGTCAGCAGTGCTGCAGCAGGACCCGAGGGACGATTCAGGCGTGGACAGTGGATGGTTTACGGTGGCCGTTCGGGAGATACGAGATTCAGCGCACCCAGCGCCGGGTGTGAAGTTAGCCTGCCGTTGGCAAAAGAGCCTGTGACTAACCAATCAGAAACAGGGAGGTTTGCAAGTAGAGGAGGTGGGGAGTGGATGGTTTATGGAGGAAGTCTTAGACGCAGAGGCAGCGTGGAAGCTGGCACTAGTGTAGGTAGTGAAGGGAACACAGAAACCCAGACCCGCCCACAGGAAACAGAGAGATTCAGCAGGTCGGTGGATCCTGGAAGCCTCGGATGTAAAAACAGAAGCTGGTCCAGCTCAGGGCGGGACCAGGTGCTCATCGCACCAACCGGCGTAGGGCGGTTTGGCAGCGCAGGAAGTGGAGAGTGGAAGGTTTACGGTGGGAGGAGCTACAGCTCACCCAGTACAGACTCCCAGTCAGTGGCCACAAAACCAGCAACCAGCCCAACACCTGCACAGGTTGAAAGGAGATTTGGCAGCGCAGGAAGTGGAGAGTGGAGAGTTTATGGCCAAACTGCTGCACGTCTCAGTAGCGCTAACGAAGGCCAAGAGACGAGTGGACCGAGGTTTACCAGCGCAGGGGGAGGGGCCAGGATGAGCTCCGGCGGGGTGGTCCGACGCAGCAGGAGCGTAGGACGTGCTGGGAGCACTGGCAGTGATGAACGGAAACGCAGGAGCAGTGTAAGGAGCGCAGGGTGGCCGGGGGGAGGGAAGACCGCCCAAAGAGCCCAGAGCCCCAACGTCAGCTGCACTGGAGGAAGGGTCAACGGTGCGGGTGGGAGGGTCCTCAGCAGCAACCGGCCAATCAGGAACACCGGCAGTGGAGCCGGGGGCAGCAAGGAGAGAATCAGTGTTTGTAAGATGGCGGCACTGTCCATCTCAGCGGCGGGAAAGGGGAGGAGTCAGGAGAGACGAGATCCAAGGATCCAACAACAGCAGCAAACTGCAGGTGAGACCACGACAACAACACAACGCGCGTGTGCATGCAGTCCGGGTTTGGGACTAACCATGCCGCCATGTGTTTCAGTTACCGCTCCGCTGGTCCAGCGTTGGCTGACCACAGGTGTCGGAGCCACGAGCGCTGATCCTGGAGGCCTTGACGTGCATCTGTGACATCACGTCCTGCAGCAACACACTCAGCACATTAAACGAAAAACACGGAAAAGCATACAATAATAATAATAATAACAATAATAATCATGACAAATAATAATAATAGTCATGTAATAATTATAATAATAATAATGAATGCATGAAACAATTGGTTTCGCTTGAAAATAAAAAAGGTTTCTCAACATGATGTGTCGTCTTAGACGTGGACTGTAGGGGGCAGTAAAGCCCAGGGCCTTTAAAGAGCACACCCCCTCACCTGAGCAGGAAATGATTGACACCTTTGTTTGCTTAGATTTAGAAACACTTGAAAGTGAATTATTTTCATACAACGACTCGGTTTACTACGTTTTTTTTTACACTTTTTATTCTTATTTCTCATTTTGCATTCAGAGCGGAGAGTAAATGAAGAATTTCAATCTCCATCCTGTGTAATTGACTATAAATGCTTGAAGTTCTGTTGTTGGCCCACAGGTCAAATGTTTGTTCCTTTTCTTGGTGGATTTTGGTCAATTTGAGAAAAAAATCAATAAATCAGTTCACCGGTGAGTCTGGAACCCTCACGTGTCATGAAAAAGAAAAGGGTGATGGAAGAATCAAACGATCCGTAAAAGACATTTTTCTTTTCTACTATTTGAGAAATATTGGAGAAAGTTCACACTTTAAAAGTGAGAAGGAATCTCAAAGAAGGGAAAATGTCCCCAAACCGGACGCTGGACTGGTTTTTCACCTTGACAAACAGGCCCCGCCCCTCAGGGCAGACCTGTCACCAAAGGTCAATCAATCCATCACTGATCAATGATTTACAGCCCAGACTCTCCCTCTGTCGGAATGTGGAGGTCGTAGGTCACACGACAAAGTGTGTCGCTCTGTTGACTGCAGAATTCAAATCTCTATCTGAATAACATGAAATATTCAAAATCAAAGTTTGATGTTGAAACCATAACAGATCCAGTGTGCATGATTATATATTACAAAGGAAATGAAAGGAAAAATAAAAAGGAGAGGAAAGTGAGGCACCTCTCTCTCTCTCATTTAGTAAGTACACATTGTGGTCTGCGTTTTTTCGTCTCTCCATACTCGACACATGAAAGTTTCTGTCGCAACAGGCGTCAGGGGAAAAACCAGCAATAAAACACAAACAGGTTCACGCACGCACACACACAGATTTCCGTTTAGTGGAACCAACTTTGGGCCAATTTGAACGGCGTGTGAGCAGCTGACAACAGGCGTGTTGTTTTAACTGGAAGACGTTGGCGAACAGACAGACTTTGTCGTCTTTGCGCGTCTGTGTGCCTCTTTGTGAGTCTTTGGGAGTCGGCCGGTCGAACTCGTTTTTGTCCCGGAGCCGAGCTCATAACAGTCATGGAACGCCACTTCCTGCCTGAGGTTGGTCTCACTCCTTGACCGCGCTGGGCTCCGGCAGGAGGCCCCGGTCCTCTCCAGCCTGAAGTTTCCCTCGCTGAGGAAAGATTTTCCTTCCTGGCGAAGGAACGGGTCGCAACGGGACGTGGAGCTGAGAACGTGGTACTGAGGGGAGCAAAGCAGGAAGTGAACTGAAGGAGGAATTCAGGCGGGGCCGCGCCCTGGGGAGGGGGAGACGCACCTGTGCATACCTGATATAAGCCCCGCCCAAAGATCATTTATGAGCTGGAGGTGAAGCGGGTTCAATGTGTGCGTGTGTGTAAGTGTGCTTGTGTGTGTGTGCGTAGGTGTGTGTGCTTGTGTGTAAGTGTACTTGTGTGTGTGTGGATGTACAGTAGGTGCTCGTGTGTGTGCGCGTGTGTGTAAGTGTACTTGTGTGTGTGTGCGTAGGTGCGTGTGTGTGCTTGTGTGTAAGTGTACTTGTGTGTGTGTGCGTAGGTGTGTGTGTGTGTGTGCTTG
>JAFBJU010001464.1:38639-52213 GCA_016785305.1 Colistium nudipinnis
GTGTGTGTTGGTAAGTGTACGTGTGTGTATGTACAGTAGGTGCGCGCGTGTGTGTGTGTGTGTGTGTGTGCGTAGGTGTACTTGTGTGTAGGGTTGTGTGCAGGTGTCTGTGTGTAACTGTCTGTGTGTGTGTATTGGTAAGTGTACGTGTGTGTATGTACAGTAGGTGCGCGTGTGTGTGTGTGCGTAGGTGTACTTGTGTGTGTGTTGTGTGCTTGTGTGTGCGTGTAGGTGTCCGTGTGTGCGCGCTTTTGTGTAGGTGTCTGTATGTAAGTGTCTGTGTGTGTGTGTGTGTTGGTAAGTGTACGTGTGTGTATGTACAGTAGGTGCGCGCGTGTGTGTGCGCGTAGGTGTACTTGTGTGTGTGTTGTGTGTGCTTGTGCGGGATGTCAGCTGCTCGACAAATGGAGGAATAAAGAACGAAGGGATGAAGGAGGAGAAGCGTCGACCAAAACAAATCCCTGCTCTGACTTTCCTCGGTGGCTGTTGCTAAGCAACCGGCTGCTTCCTGTTTTGGCCCGAGTGGTTAAGAGGGCGCGTTAAGATGGGTCCCTTCATTAGGGGTGTCCATTTCATCGCACACTCATCTTGGCCCCGCCCCTCGGACGCACATGTCCCTGATTGGACACCCTAGCGGTCTCTTTGCCTTCTTGTGGATCAGAGTCGGAGGACAGGTTTCTTTGGGCCGTCGCTAAGGCCAAACCCCCCAAAATCTCTCTTTTCGCACAAACCCACCAGCTCTTTCTGGCTCCCTCCCCCAGAACGTGCGTCCAATCAGAACACCCCCCGCCAGGCCTGTCAAAACAGTGACGCCCACTGACAATGTAGCACTCCTCTGGACTAACAATGAAAAGAAAACATTCATATTTATAGCCCAGTCCGTTGAGTTACACAACAACAGGTGGGAGACTAAGGGCTGTCAATGATTTCCCTTTTATTTTGAAACCAAATATCGGTTATGCGATCAATCGCGGTGAATGAATCCCAAAGCGCCAAATGGCCACTATTTCAAGAGGGCAACCTCCCGGCCCAGCTTCTTATCCCCAAGGGACAGGAATCACTCGGGTGCTGGATGAAGGAATGGCGGACGCAGACGGGAAGTGACGGCGGACTATCGGTGATCCATTTCCAAACCGCGGAGGAGAGCGACGTGCACCATCACGCTATTGATAAGTGATCAGCGGCGGTTCCCACACATCAAACCATTAGAGCCCAAATGTTTTCGTTCTGGCAGCCGACCTCAAACGCCTCTTAAACAAACATCAGGGAGTCAAACCATTATTTTTAATGACTAGAAAGGAAAGAGTCCTGGGTGTTGCACATACCTGTCACTTGGCCTGGGAACACGCCTGCAGCAGATTCCACGCAGCTACACCCACACTGCACGAGCAACACACAAAGGAGATCATGAGTGTGTGTGTGTGTGTGCGTGTGTTGGCTCCAGGGTGTAATCAACGTTATGACACTGATGGTTTAAAAAAGTGAAACCTCGCTTCAACCAGATCCAAGAGAACCATCATTCATGCTTGATAAGACCCTGACACACACACACACACGCACACAGTAGCTGGTTCACATTCCTTCAATAATCCCAAATACTATTATTGGATCTCATATGATTCAACGATATTGGACATAGATTCAATCTGGAGACAGAGTGGGGTCAAGGTCAAACAGGAAGTCCTTCTGGACAAGTCTTTTGAATCCTCCTCCTCCACTGTGGGACAATAAAGGATTGTCTTATCCGAGCTTGGCAGACTTTTGAGCCCCCCACTTGGGATTCTGTCCGGAAGGTCCTCCCAGACCTTCTGGACTTTGAGCCCATTGGACTGTTGTTCTGGGGGGAAGCCTGTTGGCCCCGGATGATCTTCCCTGCAGCGTTCGAGGTTGGCGGCGGATTTCCATCTGAATGTGGTCCAGGTCTGAACTCGCCGCGGCCCTTAATGCTTTGATGTGAGATGTTGTATAAGGTGAAGAGCCCGTGAAGCAGCTGATTGTTTAGGTGATGGGTGGATTCAAGGTTTCCCAGACACACCCGCCGCCCATTACTGCTCACGCGACGGAGGCTGTTGTAGGAGTTAAAGAAGGACAAGTGTCCCCACCCAGTCTTGGCACCGGCTCTCCATCATCCCTCCTCCTCCTCGCCGCCAACTCATCTAACGGTATAAAAAATCCGCCTCTCTCTTCGAGCGCTCCACTTTCTCCGCTCCAGCTGAAGCAGACAGAAAGCCTCTTCTCGTCTCAGACTCGCCATGATGAACTACAAGTCCGGTGGCGGGAGCAGTGGTGGAGCCTACATGAGCAGCAGCAGGTCCATGTACGCCGGCTCTGGTGCCAATCAGGTCCGGATCTCCAGCGGTGGCTCCTCTATGTCCATGTACGGCAGCGGCGGAGGTGGAGGAGGAGGAGGAGCCGGCTATGGCTTCAGCTTCGGTGGTGGAGCTGGTGGTGGAGCAGGTGGTGGAGGAGAGATGGACATCTCAGCCAATGAGAAGGCCACCATGCAGAACCTGAACGACCGCCTGGCCACCTACCTGGAGAAGGTCCGTCTGCTGGAGGCCGCCAACGCCGAACTGGAGCGGAAGATCAGAGAGTTCCTGGAGAACATGAGCTCGTCCTCCGCCTCCTCCAGGGACTACAGCGCCTACTACGCCACCATCGCAGAGCTGCAGGGAAAGGTAGGCTCACCTGTGACATCGCAAACACATCATCAGCACCACCTCACAGCAGAACATACATGTAGCGGTCATTGGTCATACATGACATTTAACCGCAAGCCAGGTCATTTTTCTCGTTCTCAAACTATATGCTGATGGCACATTATTCACAATCAAATATATACAATAGACCCAAAGAAAAGAAGTGACTTATGAATGAAGATGAAATATAGAAAACTGCAACACTGAAGATCTAAAAGCATCTTTTTCGAACTTCTTCCAGATCCAGGAGGCCACCAAAATCAACGGAGGAATCTACTTGTCCATCGACAACGCCAAGCTAGCCGCCGACGACTTCAGGGTCAAGTGAGTGAATCCATCACTCCAAATCCAAACACCTGCAGCTGTTTGGATGAGGGTCGGTGGGATGGTGCATCCTCTAGAAGACCCCCCACACGTGGCCTGATAGTTACCTTTACTCAGGAATGTCTGTCGGCCTGTGAACAACTTCTGAATTGCCGTCAGTTATGGTGCAGCACGTTTCTGGTTGAAGAACAAAGTGTTTTTGGTCAGAAAAAGGTTGATAGCAGTTCAATAAAACGCCCCAAGATAGAAAAAAAGATGGAAGGAAGCTGCTTACCATTTGTAATCCAAGCAGCAACCAACCAACACCTGAAGTCAAACAGAGAGAGGATGGTCATGAACCTGGTGTCTAACCTTCAGGTACGAGAGCGAGCTGGCCATGCGGCAGTCTGTGGAGGCCGACATTGCCGGGCTGCGCCGGGTCCTGGACGAGCTGACTATGAGCCGGACCGACCTGGAGATGCAGATCGAAGGCCTGAAGGAGGAGCTCATCTTCCTCAAGAAGAACCACGAGGAGGTGAGTGGCCTCTCAGGACTCCGTGAAAGGAGGTTTGGCAGATGCAGATTTGGAAAGTAACCGGTGTCGTCGTTGCTGTGTAGGACCTGATGAATTCACGAAGCTCGATGAGCGGGTCGGTGAACGTGGAGGTGGACGCTGCTCCTCAGGAGGACCTGACCAAGATCATGGAGGAGATCAGAGAGCACTACGAAGCCGTCGCTGCCAAGAACCGCAAAGAGCTGGAGGCCTGGTTCAATGCCAAGGTGAGGAAGAAGTCTGAGATTAGGTTTGTGGTTTTGGACACGAGTTTGAATCCTTACTCCCCTCACGTCCATTCGTTGATGCTCAGAGCTCTTGGGGGATCTTCGGAGTGTCGTCTGCATATTGGAGGTTTTGTATTTTATGTAGGTAGTCAACAAGAAGTTATGTTTTCTTCTTTTACACAGTCTGAGTCGCTCAGCAAAGACATCGCTGCCAGCACAGAAACCATGCAGACCTCCAGGTCGGAGATCACAGACCTCAAGCGGACGCTGCAGGGCCTGGAGATCGAGCTGCAGTCACAGCTCAGCATGGTGAGGCTCACACCTCAGAACACGTCCTCAGGTCCACAGTCTTTCACAAACTAACCGTACCGTGTCGGCCTCCTACAGAAAGCGGGGTTGGAGAGCACCCTGTCTGAGACACAGAGCCGGTACGGCATGCAGCTAGTGGGTTACCAGAACCAGGTGACCATCATGGAGGAGTCGCTGGTGAATCTGAAATCTGACATGGAGAGACAGTCCCAGGACTACCAGGTGCTCTTGGACATAAAGACCAGACTGGAGATGGAAATCGCTGAGTACAGGAGGCTGCTGGACGGAGAAGGCGGCGGCGGAGGCGGCATGAGTGGCGGAATGGGCGGAGGCATGGGAGGCGGCATGGGCAGCGGTAGCGGCAGCGGTAGCGGCAGCGGTAGCGGCAGCGGCAGCGGCAGCGGTAGCGGCAGCGGCAGCGGCAGCGGCAGTGGCAGCGATGGTGGCGCCAGGTAAGACTTTTTTTCTGGTGGCTGAGGATTGAAGGTGATTCACAGGATTAGAAGACATGCTTCACATTTAGCAGTTGTGCTTGGCAAATAGAATTAGCGCCACCTGCTGTTCTTTACCTTTCGCTGTTTTGATTGAGTTTTGAGAAATACATAACAATAATAATAATAATGTATATTTAAATAGAATTAAGCAAATTATACTGTTGTGTTTGTCTCCCCCCGGTGGCTCCTCCTCCTCCGCCACTGCCAGCAAGTCGATCACCACCACCAAACAGAAAATCATCACAATCGTAGAGGAGGTGGTGGATGGAAAGGTGGTGAGCTCCACGGAGACCATTAGTGAGACCTAGAGGATCACCAACAGGGGGCGCTCCCTCCGCACCAACACAAACAAATCAAATAAATAAAAGTCAGCTGAGGGGCTTCAAAATTAAACTTCGTCTGCTGTGGTTTTGTTATGTTCCTGGAATGCAAAAGAATTATTAGATTGGAAGCAATCATTTAAAAAGTTTATCTATGAGCTGGTACGGTAACATATTCTGAAAGTATATTTTTGTCAGTATACAGGACAGTGAGTCCTCGCGCTATAAAAAAATATCAACTCTCCAAAAATGTCACCAATTTATAATATATATGTATAGATTAGTCTCGAAAAATGTTTTCCCAGTTTGTAGTTGGACAGAAGAAAAGCGTGAGACGCCGAAATGAACCGACAAGTCAAATTTGATTAAAAAGTGAAACAATGTAGACGGAACTTTTTGAGGTGGAGGATAGTGTTCTAGTTTTAGACCCTGCCCACTGACCTGGGGCTGGGTCACCAGATAAACCGGAGAAAAGGCACAGATTCGGATCTAGTTTGGCTCTAACTTTTCTCTTCGAATCATTTTTGGTTTGTAGTGAAATGTTGTGAATGATATTCCAATGAAGCCATTTGTGAGGTGAAAAGGACCAAGCGGAGCCGGTTTTATTTTTTGATGTGTCGCGCTGACAGAAACCCGCTCCAGGGTGAGTAACTGCTGTGTTTCCTCAAAGCAAACAAAACAGAGTGAGGAGCTGGCACGCAGCGTTTCATTGTTTGCTTGCACAATACTTGCGGAGGCCTCACGCAGACCCGCAGGGCGGGGGACTGGACCAGCCTGAACCTGCAGGGAGGAATCCAGCGGGTCCAGGGTCTGAAGGCTGAATGCCAAATACTGACACAGGTGATATACAGGCCACGACTTCACTGAGGTATTTAAAACAAACCTATAGTTAACATTCCTCCTGCGTGGCTCTGAGTGTTTGTCGTCCTTTGGTCTCCGGCCCCGAGGCCAGGGGGCGTGTCCTCAGACCCCCCCCTCACTCTCGGGCAGCATAAAAGGACCCTAGTCTGGTCTCTCCTGCACTCCCTCGTCTCCATCCAGATTAGGCGACCTCCTCCACCATGAGCTCCTTCACTCGCTCCGTCAACTACTCCAGCGGGAGCCGCCTCGGCTCCACCAGAGCCCCCAGCGTGTACGGGGGGGCCGGGGGCTCCGGGGTCCGCATCTCAAGCATGAGCGCCAACAGGAGCTTCTCCTCCGCTCCCGGGGTGGCGTCTGGAGGCGGTTTCAACCTGTCCGACGCCGTGGACATCTCCGACAACAAGAAGGCGGCCATGCAGAACCTGAATGACCGGTTGTCCTCCTACCTGGAGAAGGTGCGCACCCTGGAGAGGGCCAACGAAGAGCTGGAGCTGAAGATCAGGCAGTTCCTGGAAAACAAGACCAAACCCCAAGGCCACGACTGGTCTGCCTTCAATGTCGTCATCGCTGACCTTCAAGGCCAGGTAAGACTTCTCTCACACCACTAAGGAGGAAAAGGGGAAATGTTGGAGGACGAGACGTGAAGCCAGTGGTTTCTTGCACGACGGTCACAGGTGCAGCCCCCCCCCAAACCCCCCTGCTCAGCTGGCTTAAATCTTTTCTCTTTTTGTTTCTTCAGATCTCCGGCGCCACCCGTAAAAATGGAGCCCTCTACCTGGCGGTGGATAACGCCAAACTTGCAGCTGATGACTTCAGGGTCAAGTGAGTATACGAGCATGAAACCCGATACCCATTCCCACTGCATCCTGTGACACACTGGCCAGGTTTTCTTCAACCGCGAAAACCAAAACCTCTGTTTCATGACTGACTGGCAGGTTCGAGGGCGAGCTGGCCATGCGTCAGGGTGTGGAGGCCGACATCGCCGGGCTGAAGAGGGTCTTGGATGAGCTGACTCTGGGCAGATCGGACCTGGAGATGCAGATCGAGGCTCTGAGGGAGGAACTCATCCAGCTCAGGCAGAACCACCAGGAGGTGGGTCGCCAAACCTGGGATTTAGGATAAACCAGTTCACTGTCAAAAATGTATAGAGTAAACATTTATGTCTGAACAAACTCTTCATGAACGTTCTCGATGTTTTCCTGCAGGACCTTCTGGCTCTGCGTGCTCAGATGAGTGGCCAGGTGAACGTGGAGGTGGACGCCGCCCCTCAGCAGGATCTGACCGCCGTCATGGCTGGAATCAGAGACCACTATGAAACCGTCGCTACCAAGAACCGCAGAGACCTGGAGATCTGGTTCCAGTCCAAGGTTAGTAATAGAAAATAATACGCCGTCCGCATACGTGCGGATTCATACGCTTCCTGGGTCACGATTTCGCTGTTTTCTCTCAGTCAGAGGAGCTCAACAAGGAAGTGGCCGTGAGCACCGAGACTCTGCAGACGTCACGCTCCGAGATCACCGAGGTCAAGCGCACGTTGCAGGGTCTGGAGATCGAACTCCAAGCCCAGCTCAGCATGGTGGGTTTCGTACTGGACTTGACTTTTTTCATTTCCAACGATGCCAGTCCTCAGACCCGACGGCGTTTTCTTGTCCCCGTTAGAAAGCGTCTCTGGAAGGAACCCTGGCCGACACCAACAGCCGCTTCGCCGGCATGCTGTCGGGTTACCAGAGGCAGGTGTCCGCCCTGGAGGAGCATCTGGCCCAGCTGAGGGCCGACCTAGAGCGCCAGAGACACGAGTACCAGCTGCTGCTGGACACCAAGACCCGGCTGGAGATTGAGATCGCCGAGTACAGGAGGCTGCTGGACGGAGAGATGCAGAGGTGAGCGGAGCAGTGCATTCTGGGAGGACATGAATTTTGAATGAAATGATTGTGGGACAAAACAGCAGTAGAGATGCGTGATAACCGGACTCTTGTCTCCCTCAGTACGGCCACCACCACCACCACCACTCGCAGGGTGGTCATCGTCACCAAGGAGATCGTGGACGGCGAAGAGGTCAGCTCCACCATCGAGTGAGACCCCAAGCCTCTGTGAACCGTTCTCAGAAATACTCAAATAAAACGACTGATGAACTGAAGCCGTGTGTGTGTTGATGTCGTTATGAAGATCCTCCTGTTCTTCTCCGAGCTCAAATTGAAATGACACAGACCTGAATCTTTATCTCGTGGATGAATGCATAAAAGTGACACCATGAAGTGGTACAGGCATAGACGTGTTGGAACTGGTTCTACCCAAACCAGACCTGGTTCCTTGTAAAACTCTGGACCCGATCTCACATCTGATCGATTGAACAAACTTTATATAATAATAATAATAATAATAATAATAATAATAATAATAATCATCATCATCATCATCATCATCATCATAATCATAATAATAATAATATCCGCCTCTGCCAGGCTCACGAGCTCAGTGTGGAGTATCTGTGTAATCGGCTCAGATCTTTGTGAGGTCATCATTTGCATCCTTTGCTCTTAATGATAATTAATAATAATAATAATTATTATTGTTATAATAATAATAATAATAATAATAATAATAATAATAATAATAATAATGATAATAATAATAATCATCATCAATCCGCAGAATCTGTTCATCAAACACATCCTGACCGTCTGTTGCCATGGTGACAGCGTTTCCAATCGGCAGAATGAAAAATGCTTGGACATTTTCACCTTCGTTGCTCTGGCTGCTACCTTTGGCTTCCTGTCACATGACCTCTGAACCTTCACCTACTGAGCAGACCCGCTTCGCAACCTGATCATCATCATCTGTAAACACCCATCAAAAGCTCCATGTTTTCACCTGACACACGCAAATATATCAGGAAACCGGTTTTCCCCGTGTCCTCCAGAGCAGAGACTCGACTCAGAGCCTTCGAGATCCAAAGAAATCCTGTTCCGGAGGCAGGATCAGAACCTGAGCTCCATTCATTGAATCATTCATTTCAGTTTCATTTTCATCGAAGATTGGAAATGGTGATCAGAGCTTTTCACTTTCAAGCCACACCCACATTGGCTCACAGCCTGGTGAAAGCCGACACCTTAGGCCTGGGGGGGCATTTTTTGGTTTCACTCAGTCTGTGGAGGCAGATAGAAAAATAACTTTCAATCCTGACTAAGGTCAGAAGGATTCGGCGTCCTTCGGCTCTTACTCCAGGACTCCACAGTCCGAGACGACTACATCTGGTTTTGCCAGATTTACCTGCGACAGAAGAAACTTGTCGCTCCCAGGGGGCTAGGAGATGAAACGTTTTCTACGTCTGCCCCCTAAACTGCGACATGCACGCGGTACAATAGAGAGTGTGTGTGTCTATGAAGCCGTTTGACAGGTTACACCACAAAACGTGAACTCCTCGTTTGTTGGGTTCCCTGTTTGTTTTTCTATCTTGGCCGGAAAAACAATCAAAGAATAAGAATCCTTTCAAATCTTCCACCGCTGAATGAAACACCATCGGCTCGGCCATTATTTAGACGAAATCTTAAAAAAAAGAGCGGGGGGGGGGTCAAGTGCTTTTTACTTTGGTAAAGGTTCTTACAATCAACCCTAAGGCAATTGATCTGAAATGAATAGTGTATAGGCGTTGCTCCTGTTGGTCTGTCTTTTGATCGTCATGGTTTGAAGGCTTTTGTTGTAAATCGCTTTGGACCAGAGCCGCGGTCAAATGAAATGCAGTTATGATGAGATTTAAATTTCTGTTTTAGGGGCCAAGTTGTGGCTCTCAGTGGTTTTTGCGAGGGTGGAAAAAACACTGAAGTGCTTTAACCTGTTTGGACTCATTCTTCAGATTTCTTTTGTTTTTCTCACTTTCCACGAGTTTTCATTTCAGCTGCGAGGCGTTTGAGGACCAGGCTGAATGTTGACGGACGGGACCATCAGGAGATGCTGCCACCTCCGGGCATGTTCCTCCAGCCACCCCGCCCCGATGGACCGGATACCTTGATGCCTGGTGGGCCTGAACCGGCCAGACCAGCCGGACCTCACCGGCTGGCCCGACGACCCCCCAGGGCCTCCTCCATACTGGGGCATAAAAGTAGCAGACGTCGCAGCTGCTCCTCACTCCCCACTCACAGCCGACCAGCAGCCATGACCTCCTTCTCCAGCCGCAGCAACCACATGTCCTCCTCCGTGATGGGCCCCTCCACCTCCACCCGCCGCCTCGGCAGCATGGGAGTGGGCAGCGTGTACGGAGGAGCCGGAGGGTCCGGAGTCCGTGTGTCCCAGGCCTCCTCCTCCTCCTTGTCCTCCGCTCCGGTCATCTCTGACAACAAGAAGGTAGCCATGCAGAACCTGAACGAGCGGCTGGCCTCCTACCTGGAGAAGGTGCGCACCCTGGAGAAGGCCAACGCAGATCTGGAGCTGAAGATCAGACTCTTCCTGGAGAACAAGGCCAGCCCGGAGGTGCACGACGTGTCCGGCTTCAACGTCCGGATCAAAGATCTGCAGGGACAGGTGAGGGCAGCCAATGGTCATCAGGAAACGATGCCCTTTCTTAACCCAGCTCCAAATCGCTTCTTGTGGTTTTTCAAAGACAATTTATTTAGAGCCAGATTACTTGATCTGATCTGAAAGGGTTTGGTTAAACCAGCTTATACTTCTCTGTTTGTCGTCTGTTTTAAATGGCTGTTCACTGTGGCCTGAATATTTACATTGCACAATATATTTCCACCTCAGGGGACGAGGAGAGCTTAGAGAGTTTCAGATAAACCGATCTGTGCATGGGGGCAATCTGGTTCCCAGGTTCTTTAACTGCATTCCTTTGAGTTGAAATTATTCCATCCAATTGTTTTCAATGTCTTATTTCCTGGCCTCAGATCTGCAACGCTGCTCGTGGAAACGCCGCCATCATCCTCGCCATCGACAACTACAAACTGGCAACCGACGACTTCAAAGTCAAGTGAGTGAGGAGCAGAAGCTCTTGAGGAGAAGCTTGGCTCCTGAAGGTCCATTCACGAGCTCCTTTTCCCCGACCCTCCAGGTACGATAACGAGCTGTCCATGCGGCAGATGGTGGAGGCCGACATCGGCGGTCTTAAGAAGGTCCTGGAGGAGCTGAGTCTGAGCCGCACAGACATGGAGGCGCAGACGCAGGATCTGAAGGAGGAGCTGATCCAACTGAAGAGGATCCATGAGGAGGTGAGACCAGAACGAATCAGAAAGGTACTGTGCGGACAGAAAAAGACACGGGAGTGTGAACCTTGCTCTCCGCCTGCTCCTGTAGGACCTGCTGGCTCTGCGGGCTCAGATGGGAGGCCAGGTGAACGTGGAGGTGGATGCCGCTCCTCAGGAGGACCTGTCCACCGTCATGGCCGGAATCAGAGAGCACTACGAGAACGTGGCCGCCAAGAACCGCAAAGAACTGGAGATCTGGTTCCAGGCCAAGGTGAGCGCTTCGGTCCTTATCAAAGATGGTTCTTGACGTTTGGAATAACTGCAGTTTTTGAATTTTTGGGGTTCTTCAATGTCTGATATTTTCATTTGTGGATCGATAAATGCAAAATGATCCGCAGACCACCGAGCTGGGCAAGGAGGTGGCGGTGAGGACCGAGACTCTGCAGACCTCCAAGTCAGAGGTGGGAGAGATCCGACGACTGTTCCAGTCTTTGGAGATCCAGCTTCAGACTCAGATCAGCGAGGTGAGAGAACACGACGACTTAATGCAGTCGCTGGCCTCCAAAGCTCACCGTTCTAATGATTGTCCTCCTTCAAACAGAAAGGGGTTCTGGAGGGGACCCTGTCAGAGACCCAGAGCCGCTACTCCTCCATGCTGGCAGGTTACCAGCTGCAGGTGGAGGAGCTAGAGGGGCGTCTGGGCCAGCTGAGGGCCGAGCTGAAGAACCAGGGCGTCCTGTACGACCAGCTGCTGGACATCAAGACCCGGCTGGAGCTGGAGATCGCCGAGTACAGGAGGCTGCTGGACGGGGAGACGGAGAGGTGCGTCAAAAAAAAATATATATATATATTTGTGGAATCATTTTTAAAAATATATATTTTTCCATCCTATGCATTTTGAAATTTGGCATGGTGATATATATTATTTATAAACATATCTATGAAGGACAAGATCTAAGAATACATACTATATATTCAATAACACAGCCATTCATAAGGCATCATTTAAAAAAAAAGGGTCATTTAAATATATAAAATCAACTAAATGGAACTATAGCTTACTAAAGACCATGTGAGAACACGTTAACTCAAATGAAGCATTCGTAGCCTATAATGATATATTTGTTTTTTTGCTGGAAGTAAACCATCCTTTAACAGCCATAAAATACAATCTCTCTCTCTGTACAATGTTCTGTGTCTAATTTAGGAATAAATTGAATCTCCGGTCGGTTGAACTAAAATAAAAACGTACTGATTTCTTCTCTCGTTGCCGCAGCACCATCACCACCACCAGGAGGACCCGGGTGGTGACCATTGTGCAGGAGGTGGACTCCGACGGAAACATCGTGAACACCAGCAGCAGTTAGAAGCGTCACCTGAGTCTGCATGGAGAATAAATAAGAATAACAATTTCACCAGCTCTCGGGTTCTCATATTTCCACTCAAATCAACATGAAATCATGTCGCCAGATTTATAAATACATCATATTTTCATCCCATTTTCATCAAGCATAAAACCTTGCAGATAAAAACAAAAGAAAGCAGCAACAAATAAAATAAATCCAATACTAAGAAAAAAAAATGACGTTGAAGAAAAGAAAATAAGGGGAAACAATTGAGAAAGTAATAAAATGAATAGATGAAATATTTAATATAAAACAGCGAATAAAAAAGAAACAAGGACCAAACAATAATTAAGTAGAAAAGAAGAAGACACAGTGAGAACCCGGAAAAAACGAATATGATAATACACTAAACACTAATAATATACAATAATAATTAACCATTAAAATAGTTTTAAAACGACAGATAAAGTCAGCATTTTAAATGTAAAGCCTCAGATGTTACAAACCTGAAGGTTTACTTAAAACCTGTGGCGTCACTAGACTGACCTCATGTGGCAGAATTGAGAAATGCAGCTTTCACACACACACACAAAGACAAAGACAAACGCAGAGAAAGAGACACGCGCTCGCTTGCGCATGCAAAACAACACTATGAGAGAAAACTCACCTGGTTTGGCTGTGACAGGACATGACCAGGAGCCATTTCAACACGCCGACCTAATCAGCTGATCGATCAGCGGTAAACTCCGGCAAACTTCGGCGAGGCGGTGGTTCCGCGTCTGACCGAGGGGGGGCGCTGTTTCCCTCATTCAAGAAAATAAAGTATTCAGCTTGTTTCATTCATAAAAATGAATTCCGCACTCTGCCCACACATGCATGACATGCCCCATCAGATCAGCCTTTCCATTCCAATATTGATACTATCATTTGCGCAGCCTGTTTAAAGCCCTCCCGTCAGGCCGGAGGTTCAGATCCGTCAGGACCAGAACCACCAGGCACTTGAACAGTTTCTTCCCCCAGGCCATCTCCCTCCTTAACAAGAGGCCCTAACCCATCATGGACACAAACAACCAAATAACCCTCATGCTCTGTACCCCATCTCTACCCATGCTCTGCACTTCCCACGTGCAATAACTTTGATAACTCAATTGAACGTGCAATATTCCAATATGTTTAAATATTTATATTCCCGTCATGCACATCCACTTTAAAACCACTGTACAGTAATTATTGCTGCTAAATTATTTCTACCTCACTTTTTACCCACCTCTTATCTTTTATCTAT
>JAFBJU010001464.1:52241-90450 GCA_016785305.1 Colistium nudipinnis
TGTAACTTGCACTATTTTCACCATGCGGAGTAGCTCCCCAAATTTCGTTGTGTGTGTAACATACAAAGACAATAAAGTCTATTTCTATTTCTATTATACATAACTAGTCCTGTCAACAACCGCATCTCATTACCTGCACTGAACAGATGATAAATGCTGCACTCACACACGTACTCCCCGTCTCCTGGACATGGCGATTAAACACCGCCACACACTTAAACATTGATCACTTACTACAACCCTTGCCACCTCTTATGTTTCTTATGTTTTTTATGTCGTATCCCACCACTTATGTTTTGTGCTTATCTTATGGTTTATGTTGTATGTTGTATGTTATATGTCGTGGTTTATGTTGTATGTTGTATGTTATATGTCGTATGTATATACACAAGCGCTGTACACCAAGTAAAATTCCTGTGTACTTGTACATTTGGCGAATAAAGAGATTCTGATTCTGATTCTGATTCTGATACATTAACATGTGACAATGTTGCATCATAGGGGATCGCCAAGAGTCAATGGCCTTTGATTCAGAAACAAGTGTGATTTATTGCATTTGAATTTTACAACCTGTTATTTGCCTGGAACACTCGCGTCACTGGTTATTTCGCAACTAACCAGCAGATTCTAATGGTTGATGACCTCCGACCCACAGGGACGGCCTACGGAGGCAAAACGAGACCAAACTGCGTGGCTGTCCAAATACTTATGGATTCTTTGTCCAACAGAAACCTCTGAGGGCGAACTCTGCTCCAGAGTCTCCAGATACACCTGAATGTCCAGGCTGAGTGACGGCTGAGCGTCACGCACCGCGGAGCGCAACACAAACGGCTTCAACATACTACACACAACCAAGCGTCCCAGTGTTTAGTGTGCGTGCCAGGGTGTGTGAGGGTGTGACGCTGGCTAATGACACCGTGGCAGCGTGAGGAGGGGCTGTGGGTGGACAAAGGTTGGGTGCTGCAAGTGTGTAAACAGGTGAAATAAATCACTCAGGATCCTCAAACTGTCTAAAGGTCAGGGGGTGTCCAAACTACTCAGATCTGACCCTGCACCTCTCGCACTGGCTGAAGAAAAGGACTTTTATGAAGCTGGACGCCACGTTGACTCCAAACCACCAGATGCCGAACTGTTGTGTCCCAGAGGTTGAAAATGATGCTATTTTTAGGAAAAGTGATGTTTTGCACGAGGCCCAACCCCAAGGTTGGTCTGGTTCCTCAACTCAGTCTAAGACCACATGAATGGTTATTGTTAGAACAAATGAATAATCCTCACTTGCACAGATGAAGGGTTTAGATCTGAGCAGCCAGAGGTCAAAGGGTCACGTGGCCTGACCTTCTTCAGCTGCAATGGCTGGAAAAAACATATTTATGTATAAAGCCTGGAAAATAGAATTAGAACATTTATGCATTTACACATGTGTCCAGGACGGTTGTGTAGTAGTTGTGTACTCGGCTCGTGTGGGTTTTTCCACTCGGTGCCATTGTGATGAAAACCTCCAATTATCTCACTTGACATTTAGCTCCTTTGACTTCCTGCTGAACTTTTTTCACACAACTCTCGCTCACTTGGATCCAAAGGTCACGCGTGTTGCATCACGTAAAGGTCACGTGTGTTGGGTCCCGTCAAGGCTCGGAGGTTTGCACAGACCTCACCCTCCGCACATTCCTCTCGAGCACATTCCTCGCGCCTCGCCTGCCGATTGATTGACAGCTGCAGGGTTTAAATAGGAGGCGAGGAGCTGCGTCTCTCCACTCTGCTCCTGCAGCATCCTCCTGCTCCTCCTCATCATGTCCAGCCGCCTCTCTTTCTCCTCCTCCTCCTCCTCCTCCCGGTCTCTGCGGAGCTCCGGCGGCCGGCTGTCCATGATGTCCGGCAGCGTGTACGGAGGAGCGGGAGGCTCCGGCGTCCGCGTCTCCTCCTCCTCAGCCGGACTGGGCTTCGGGACGGGAGGCGCGGAGGAGAGCGTTATCGGCAACGAGAAGTTCACCATGCAGAACCTGAACGACCGGCTGGCCGCCTACCTGGAGAAGGTGCGGCGGCTGGAGCGGGCCAACGCCGACCTGGAGCTGAAGATCAGGCAGTTTTTGGAAAGCAAGGTGGGCCCCAGCACCAGAGACTACAGCGGCTTCTTCGTCACCATCTCTGACATCACTGGCAAGGTGAGACGACGCATCATCATCATCATCATCATCATCGTCGCTGCTCCGCAATCTGCTCTGGGAGGTTAGTCCCAGTGTGTAATGTGTGTTGATGTGTGTGCGTGCACATGCAGATCCAGGACGCCATCAGGATGAATGGCGCCGCCCACCTCAGCATCGACAACGCTCGGCTGGCGGCCGACGACTTCCGGACCAAGTCAGTAGAGTATCTGGAACAGGAGTGACCGTATTAGCATTGGGTGCCCAGTACTATAATAGTAGTAGTAGTCCTAATACAACTGGTAGATCCAGTTTCATTGTCTTCCATTCATGAATGGATTTTCAATTGAAGGATGAAAAGGTTTTTGAGTGACAGTAGAAGAAGAAATAACGGCATTCATCTAAGAGAGGAACTACATTGAAAGAAAGATTCTCCTGCTATAGTCCTGCACGTTTTTTCTGATGGAACACGAGAAACCCTTCGGTTGAATTGTGCTGCCGTTAACTCTCAGGTACGAGAACGAGCTGGCCATGCGGCAGTCTGTGGAGGCCGACACCGCCGGACTGCGCCGGGTCCTGGACGAGCTGACCCTGAGCCGGACCGACCTGGAGATGCAGATCGAAGGCCTGAAGGAGGAGCTCATCTTCCTCAAGAAGAACCACGAGGAGGTGAGTCTTCTCCTCCATTAGTTTTGCTTTGAATGAAAGCGGAGCAGCAAAGCATCTCACCTCAGACGAGATACCTCCAGGTCCCACATCCTGTTTTAAATGTCAATCCTAATCCTAATAATGGCACTTCAGGACTTGTCCTAGAGTGACCTCCAGTGGTTGAGTTGCACATTACACCCGCCTGCACACCTGCACAAGTGCACAACAGATGACTTACTCTCTCACGCCCCCTAGGAGCTGCTGGCCACGCGTGCTCAGATGAGCGGTCAGGTCCACGTGGAGGTGGACGCGGCTCCGGGCGAGGATCTGAACAAAGTCATGTCTGAGATCAGAGAACATTACGAAGCCATCGCCTCCAAGAACCAGAGGGAGCTGGAGAACTGGTTCCAGAGCAAGGTGAGGCTCACTTCCTGTGGACAGAGGTCTCACTTCCTGTGCGTGCATTAATCCATCAACGAACGAACGGTGTGCAGACGGAGACTCTGAACAAGGAGGTGCTGACTCAGACGGTCACGCTGCAGACGTCCCGCTCAGAGGTCACAGAGGTCAAACGTACGCTGCAGTCTCTGCAGATCGAGCTGCAGTCCCAGTCCAGCATGGTGAGGAGCTCCAAATGATATAGACCCGAGACGAATAAAATATCAATTCCCAGGGAGGAAGTGATGTCACTGACCCTCTCCCGTTTCTTCTGCAGAAAGCGTCTCTGGAAGCGTCTCTGGCCGACATTCAGAACCGTTTCTCCATGCAGCTCTCGGGTTATCAGAGACAGGTGAGGAACCGCTCCTTCGCATGCTTCTTCTTCTTCTTCTTCTTCTTGGTTCACACTCTTCTTCTCTCGTCCACCTGCAGGTCAGCGGCATGGAGGAGCAGCTGGTGCAGCTGAGGGCTGACCTGGAGCGCCAGGGCCAAGAGTACAGGATGCTGCTGGACATCAAGACCCGGCTGGAGCTGGAGATCGCCGAGTACAGGAGGCTGCTGGACGGAGAAGGCAGCGGCAGGTGAGGAGTATTCAAAATAATACATATTCCAACCCCTGATAATTAGTACAATAGGTATTTCAGTAGTAGCGGAGAACATTCATGAAGAGGTTAATTAGGGTTGAAGCATTGAGTCATTAAAAAAGAATTGCGATATCCCAGCAGAATAAACATTCAGTGGGAAAATGAACAAACCGACAGATTTCAGTATTTGGTCACCACAGCGAGCAACTCCTAGCAAAGGAAAAAGAATGAAACTCTGCCGTTTCCCCATTGGTCGACAGCATCAGCTCCTCCTCCACGACGACGACCACCAAGCGGGTGGTGACGGTGGTGGAAGAGGTGGTTGATGGGAAGGTGGTGTCCTCCTCCTCCAGCACAGCCTCGTCCTCCATCCAGGCTCGATGAGAAACTCCTTCAATCCCTAAAAAGAGAGAGAGTTTCGTCACATTGCAGGGACCCTTCTTGTGTTTCTCTTTCTTTGGAAAATGAAGTTGGAATTCCAATAAACTACTTCAACAAATCAAAAAAATCGACTTTTTGTGGATTCCCATTGAAATGAAGGGGAATTATTCCAGTCTTTCTGAACAATTTTAAGGATTTCTTTTGTTTTCTGTGACGATTGTCACTATCTCAAAAAAATGGAAAAAGCAGGTGCTGTGTGTTACAGGGACGGATGATAAGAGATTAAGATGAACTCATAATCCAGAAATAATTGCTGCTCGGGGATCCTCGACAGGTGCTGGCAGATTTACGACATTCAAAAATAAATCATCTGAAAAAATGAATTCGATAACACATACATTTTTTGGAGAGTTTGGAGATGATGAACCAGAGAAAAATGACGATAAATAATCTCCCTCATGAGCACAACAGCTTTCCAAATGTTTCCAACATGAAAGGTATTGTTATTTTAGTCCCCCTGCTGGTCGTCCGGAGACACGCAGCCCCCTGCTGGTTGTCTCCCTCCCTGGACAGATGCCAACAGGTGACAGGTGAGAACATGTGTGTGTGTGGGGGGGGGGGGGGGGGGGGGGTTCTTATGTAACGGGGGGGGGGGGTGGCGTGGTTCTTATGTAACACAGCCCAGAGGGCAGAAAAGGAACTACGTACATTAACTCTATCTAGAGTACGTTAAAGGTTCGTTCATCGGTTTAAATGCAACAGCACAAGAATCCACGTACCTAAGAATTTGCAGGGTTTATAACATGGGGTCGTGGCCCTGATACAGCCATAGGGTCGTCACGGAGTCTTGGCTCTCATGATGTTTTCGAGTCATGTGACTGCAGAGGTCGGTCAGCATCCGTCTGAGTGAAACGGGCCTGAACCAGTTTGAAGTCCGCAGACAGACTGCCCCCCGCTGGTCATCCGGAGACACACTGCCCCCTGCCGGTCGTCCCGAGGCACGCAGCCCCCTGCTGGTCGCCACGCGCCCCTCTGCACGGGGATGAAGACGTTCTTTGTTTGGATTTGGCAGTTTCGGATTTGCAGGCTGCTTCAAGCCCGGCCTGATAATCCTCCCCCTCCCTCCGGGCTTCATTCCTCATCTCAAAACAATCTTTCTCAGCTTTTTCCACTTTTTGATGGCTCAGTGGGAATTTGACCTTTCTGTTCATCTCATGGTTGCGTGTTAAAAGAAATCAAAACCTGAATGTCTTCAGGTTAGGGTTAAGTGTCTTTAAAAAGGGAGGATTAGAGTCTTTGAAACGTGTCTCAGACTTGCACACCGATTGTTGCCCGACTATCCTCGTGGGGACATTGAATGGACAAAGTCTCACTTTCTCCTTCAAGGGCAAAAACGTCTTCACTCGTCCATTCGCTCCTATAACAGTCCAGAAATGTCATTGCTTTCCCAAATGTCTCAGAAACTGCCCAGGTCAAAAGACACCAAAGACACGTGTCCTGTTCCCGCGTTTCCTCGGCAACCGCAGCATCTTAAAGGTCGAAGCCATGAGCTGCAGTGACTTTTAAAGTTCGCTCTTATTCTGTGGAATTCAGCTTCCTTTCAAAAAACGACGAAGTTAATAATGATGATCCTTTTTACCAGCAGCTAGGCGCTTTTGTCATAATCACCAACGTGACCTTTGAATGTTCAGTAGGTGTCGTGAAACTACATTGATTGATCGATTTAAAATACCACAGCCCCTCCCCCCTCCTGAGGCCGCCTGTCACTCATTTTATGTAACTCTGCACTCGAACCATAAATAAAATCATGTCACGATGTGGCGGTTGGCCGACGGCTCATTCTTCTTTGTGTCAGAAGGTTCCACGCTCAAACATCTCGGCAGCTGTGGCACACATCGGTTCCTGACGTGGTTCTGATCCCAGAGGCCGAACCTCTCGAACTAAAAAGGACTCGCAGAGATTTACCAGATGGGGCGGAATGTCTCCGGCGGTGAAGGACTGGAGAGAGAAACTCCTGCTCACCCGTCACTAACTGAGAGGAGATATTTGATGAAGCCTCGGTGGACGGTTTGAAGAGTTGCAAGGAAAGCGTGCACCTGCATCATCTGAAGCTTTTAATACACATTTAGCTTCAGGCCGGCGTGCGGAGACACGAGATCACGTCAACGCTCATTCCTCACATCATCCTTTCATCAGATTCATATCACTGATCAGAAGATGAATAGGCAATCCTGTTCGATTGTCTGCATGTCCAATTTAGGACGAGGCGACGGCACATGCACGCACGCACACACCTCCATTATGTCCCACAAATTAAGGACCAGTGTCCCCTGTGGACTGGTTGGTCTGAAATGTGTCCCAAAACACACACATGCAAACCTGTTTTTGTTACATAGAGGGGACCTCTCTCTCTGCCGGGGGGGGGGGGGGGGGGGGGGTCACGGGGGGCGGGGGGCGGGGGGGGTTTCACTCAGTGTCTGTCTGCCTGAGGACAGACGCCATCAGGTGACAGGTGAGAACATGTGTGTGTGTGTGTGTGTGTGTGTGTGGTTCTTATGTAACGCAGCCCATAGGGCAGAAAAGGAACTAAGTACATTTATTCGGTTTTGCAACAGCACAAGAATCCACGTACCTATGGATTTGCGGGGTTTATAACATGGGGTCGTGGCCCTGATACAGCCATAGGGTCGTCACAGAGTCTTGGCTCTCATGATGTTTTCGAGTCATGTGACTGCGGGTCGGTCAGCATCCGTCTGAGTGAAACAGGCCTGAACCAGTTTGAAGTCTCAACCGGAGAGCTGAAACGTGCACATGCTGCCACACTCCACCTGAGGGTGGGTGTGGCTGACTGACCCCACCCCTCACCAGCCCATCTGAGCAGCAGCCTCAAAAGCAGCAAACTGATGCGTCTCTCCCCACTTCTCTCCTCTTCACTCCCTTCACCAGAGAAGACAGACCAGCAGACACCTCCTACCACCACCTCATCAAAATGATCTCAGCGCGCAGCTACAGGATGGGTGGCGGAGGCATGAGTTCACACAGCATGGCAGGAGGAGCAGGAGGCTCAGGTGTTAGGGTCTCCCACTCCAGCAGGAGTTTCTCCTCTGGTGGTGGTGGTGGTAGCTTTGGCTACAGTGGAGGTGCAGCATTCGGCGGAGGTTCTGGTTCAGGGTTCGGCGGAGGTTCGGGATACGGCGGAGGTTCTGGTTCAGGGTTCGGCGGAGGTTTGGGATACGGCGGAGGTTCTGGTTCAGGGTTCGGCGGAGGTGGGGAAGACCGCGTCATCGGCAACGAGAAGTTCACCATGCAGAACCTGAACGACCGACTGGCCTCCTACCTGGCCAAGGTGTCTGCTCTGGAGAAGGCCAACGTCGAGCTGGAGCTGAAGATCAAGCAGTTTTTGGAGAGCAAAGTCGGCCCCACCTCCAGGGACTCCAGCGGCTTCTTCGTCACCATCGCGGAGCTGCAGGGGAAGGTGAGGAAGAGGGGCATCATGGGAAAAGAGTAGTTACAGGTCCGTCGATCTGCTGCTTATCTTTATGATCCACATCTTCAGACATTCCCACGAAAGTAAAAAGTAGTCAGAAAAAAAAAAATACAAACTTACATTGAGAACTTATTGATAAAAAATTTAATTAAATTCTTGGGAAAAAGGGAGAGAGATTTTAGAGAGAAAATATTGATTTTTGGGATTGTCTCTTTGTCCAGACCTTATTTGATCAAATTCGTCACAATCTGACTAAACATTTCAAAGTTGGATAAAAACTGTTGGACAATTGCAGCCCTGAAGTGGCTCGACTGCGTTTCAAGAGATTTGAGTTGTGTGTATCACACATGTACGTTTGTGCATCTAGAGTCTAGAATGAAGATTTTTGTGTTTGCAGATCCAGGACGCCATCCTTGTGCGAGCAACCATCATGCTGAGCGTGGACAACGCCAAGCTGGCCGTGGACGACTTCAGGGTCAAGTGAGAAACAGATTCTTTACCTTTTCACGACTTTGTGGTTGGGATAAAGCTGAGTGGCAGCGACCTCTGCTGGCCGCAGTGGAAACTGCACCCGTTTATTCACTGGTGAAAAAAAAGACACAAATATTTTTACAATACAATACATTATACGCAAGTTGGTAAAAATTCTAATAACCCTGTTGTGCAGGTATGAGAACGAGCTGTCCATGCGTCAGTCGGTGGAGGCCGACATCTCCGGGCTGAAGATGCTGCTCGGGGAGCTGGGCGTCGCCAAGACTGACCTGAGCATGCAGATCGAGAGCCTGAATGACGAGCTGGCGTGCATGAGGAAGAACCACGAGGAGGTGGCGGGAACTTTACGTCCACCCTAAAGTTTTCATTTTAGCCTATATACAAGTTTGGACAAAACGCAACATAACCTCGTAACCTCAGTGGGACCGGTTTCGGTCTCGGTGTACTCGCATCGTCCTGACGGTGTCAAATTTCCCTGCAGGACCTGATGACATGCAGAACCACGATGGGCGGGCAAGTGAACGTGGAGGTGGACGCCGCTCCTCAGCAGGACCTGACCAAGGTCATGGAGGAGATCAGAGAGCACTACGACGCCGTCGCCGCCAAGAACAACAGAGAGCTGCAGGCCTGGTTCCAGGCCAAGGTGAGGCGGAAACCCGTCAGTTAGAGAGGAACATCCGCCATCCTGCATCTCCCACTCACCCAGTTTGCTCCTCCTCCTCTCAGTCCGAGGTCCTCACCGAGGAGGTGGCAGCCACGGAGATGACCATGAAGTCGACAACATCAGAGGTGAAGGAGGTGAAGAGTCAGCTTCAGGCTCTGGAGATCGAACTCCAGTCACAGCTCAGCATGGTGAGGCCAAAAACACATTTCCCCACCAGAAACCAAACGATATTTTGCGAACCGATTGCGTGAGCACACGAACCGATCAAAACAGACGAAGAAGAACGCGGGTCCCGCCGTTGATCCCTGGAGGACTCCGTGAGTCCAAGAATTGTTTGTGTGAAAGTCCTGGATCAGAGAATGTGAATATTTGTTTCTTAGTTCAAGAAATCAATGACAGCAGAAACCATGTCCATGTAAGCCGCGATGAAACCATGGTCGCAGCTCTCACTTGCAGGAAAGCAGGTGTGAAAGGTCACTCCTGAAAACCAGAAAAAGATATATTTTGCTCAAAGACATTTCGAAAATCAACAAGTACAAGAACCAAATAAAGCGCTCACCTGTGTCCCTCTGCAGAAAGCGTCCTTGGAGGCCACGCTGGCCGACATCCAGGGACGCTACGCCATGCAGATGAACGGATTCCAGATGCAGGTGAGTCTGGGTCTGGTTAGAGTCCGCCCGCCGCGAGGGACGCTCAGAACTGACCCAGTTCACCTGTGCAGGTCAGCGGGATGGAGGAGCAGCTGGTGCAGCTGAGGGCCGACCTGGAGAGACAGGGACAAGAGTACCAGATGCTGCTGGACATCAAGTCCCGGCTGGAGATGGAGATCGCCGAGTACAGGAGGCTGATGGACGGAGAGGGGTCCGGGTAAGTCCACCGCCAACCCGGTCCGGACCCACAGGACTCCTCCGGACTAATGTTTGATGTTTCTGTCTCTCAGGTCCGGGATGTCATCCTCCTCCTCCTCCTCAGTCACCACCAAGGTGGTCACAAACGTCATCAAGCAGACGATGTGAGGCCAATCACAAGTTGGCTGACAAGGGGGCGGAGTCCCACTCAACCCATCACCTGTCTGCTTCCTGAATCCGTAAAGACCTTTGCCTGAAGAGGAGCGTTTCCTGATTCACACCCCTCTCTCATTTCCTGTTTGGTTTGGGGTTCCATCAAAACTTTTTTCTTTACTTTCAGAAATAAATCTCAACTTAACTAAACTGTGTCACATTCTGTTTCTGAACGGAAATAAAGAAATATTCAAACCATTGAACTTCAAAAACAAGAATGCAGACCCTTCCCAGCATGAGGCAAACACATCATCATCATCATCATCACTATCTTCGTCCTCACCACGAGCCATAAAACACCACAACAATATATGCCAATAACAGAATAAATGAGTTATCACATGAGTTGTAACCCAAAGAAATGATGTCATCAGCGTAGATGAAATTAAAGAGAGAGAGACCGTGTTCCATTAGTTTCTTTAATAATCCTCTTTCCAGTACAAGACGCTGCATCACCTCCGTCTTTCTGCTCCTGGTTTATTTTTATAATTTTATTTTATTTTTTTAGGAATAACATTTTCAATAGAAGATTTTTTTTACACAGTGAGCGATCGGGGGCTGGAATGATTTTTACAAAAGTTTAAGGAATGTCGTATCTGCCGATTATCAAAAGGTCAGAAAGATAACTGCGGTGGGTCCTGATGGGTCAATACTGGTCAATAACTAATATTCAAATCAATACAGTAACAGAGTACACCGGTGCCTCCTCACACCAATGAGTACAAGACTAGTAAACTGGCAGCATGTACTTTTACTGCTGAGGGATCTGAACCAGGCTCCGGACACCAGGTCCCTGAAGGCATCAGATCCACTTTAATCGTGAACCCGCTGTTTCACGGTCAACGGCTCCGCTCAGTGAAGCAAACCTGATCCAAAATGGAACCCGTCCCAGAGGAGTATGGAATAGTCGGATGACGAACCGCGTGGCTGTTAACGCGTGTCCTCGGGTTCAATTGACCTCAAACAGGTGTTGACACCAGGTTTGGACAGGAAGTGGACAACATCCTGGTCAGTTTCAGTAAACAACAAAGAAGGAACTCAAACTGGGTCACACCAGTGTTTGTGCTTGTGTATCAGCAGGTACTCAGTACTGCATCAGTAAGAACTGAGACCTGGTCCTCGAGAGAGCCAGAGAGAAACAAAGACGCGACAGTCCACACTGACCAGTTGATCTACAGGCCACAAGCGCTCGCGCACGCACACACACTCACACACTCCCAGACACAGACACACTTGCATAAGAGCAAATCAGTCAGTTGGCCCCGCCCACACACGATGCAGAAAGAGCACAAAAGGTATTAAAATGTAAGAAAAATTCATAAGGAAAACGTTTATAGATTGTATTTATAAAAAAAAAAAAAGGAATAATACTTTGTTTTTTCCGGAGGTTAACGGGACGGCGATTTTCAGCTGCTGTCGCTGCTGGCCGTGTCGCCGCGCTCCCGTCTGTGGATCTGCTCGTGTGCTTTGAGGTGGCCCGATTGGCTGAAAGTCTTGGCGCAGTTGGGGCAGGCGTACGGTCGCTCGCCCGTGTGGATCTGCTGGTGGGCCTTCAGGTGGCCCAGCCGGCCGAAGCTCTTGCCGCACTGCGTGCAGCCGAAGGGCCGCTCGCCCGAGTGGATCTTCTCGTGGGTCTTTAACACGCCCGAGTTGCTGAAAGTCTTGCCGCACTGCGAGCAGGTGAAGGGTTTCTCCCCCGTGTGGATCTGCACGTGGTTGCGGTAGCTGGTCTCCTTGGTGAAGCTCTTGCCGCAGTGCTGGCAGCAGAAGGGCCGCTCGCCGGTGTGGCTCAGCTGGTGAGCCTTCAGCTCCTTGGATTGGCCGAAGCTCTTTCCGCAGGCCAGGCAGATGAAGGGCCGCTCGCCGGTGTGCAGCCGCTGGTGCGAGCGCAGGTCGTCGGCCTTGGTGAAGCCTTTGGGGCAGTGGGCGCACACGTAGGGCTTCTGGCCGGTGTGGATCAGCTGGTGGCGCTTCAGGTTTCCCGCCTGGCCGAAGCTCTTGCCGCACTGCGAGCAGGTGTAGGGTCTCTCGCCGGTGTGGATGCGTTGGTGCGTTTTCAGGTTCCCCAGCGTGCTGAAGTTCTTCCCGCACTGCGTGCAGGAGAAGGGTTTCTCGCCCTGCGTGTTTCGAGGTTTCCTCACCGTGGGGTTCTGGCTTTTGGCGGAGGACTGCGGGCCGCCTCCTACCGGCGCCTGCCCGTCCTGGGCCGGCTGCAGCTCGTACAGCGCCGCGCCTCCCATGCTGTCGGGGAGCAGGGCGGAGTCGGGGCGGAGCTTGTTGAGCTCGTCGCGCAGCTCGGCCATGTGGATGGACTCCAGGCCGTTGGGCTGCAGGTGCGTGGACTCGGGGTACTCGGCCTTCAGGGAGCTCAGCTCCGCCGTGTAGAAACACTGCAGGTCCACGTGGTGGTCCGACTTTATGTACTCCAGAGTGTCGGTGACCTGCAACACAAAGACCAATGAGCGACCAGATCGTCACATCCCGCGTTACCATAGAAACAGCCGGTTGAGTCGTTGAATCTGTCCTCTGTGGGCGCTTGTCCTGAGGACAGAGGATGTCTCGCTCAGACGCAATGAGACAAACTGGCTAATCAAATCAAACTGGACACCTTTCCATTGACGCTCGAGTCCGGACTGTAACCATGGTTACATGGAGCGGGCTCCATCTACTACCTGGGAGATGTAGTCAAACACCGAGCTGGGCTCGTAGTGAGACTTGTAGTCCAGCTCTGCGACGTCGCCGTGGTGAAACGGGCCCAGGTGGTGGTTGGCGTGGTGAACGTGGTGCTCGGACTTGATGTAGTCCAGTCCGCTGATCTCCATCTTGATCTGGTCCTGGCCCAGCTCGGCGGTGGACAGCGGCTGGATCTCCGACAGGTCCACCGTCCCGATGGGCTCCAGGTCTCCGTCCTCGGGCTCGCTCTTCACACACGGCAGCATCACCAGCGGCTCTGCGACCTCCGCCGCCAGCGCGCTGAGCGTGGGCGTGGCACAGTCTGAGGAGAGGAGGGCCAGGGGGGCGGCACCCCGGTCCAAGGGAGGGGAGCTGCAACCAGGGGGCAGGCCCAGACTCAAACACTCCGTCTCCGAGTCCGTCATGGTGGGGGGGGGCGGAGCTAAACCTCCCCACCTCTCCGAGGTCCTCCTTCCTCCTCCTCCTGCAGAGAACCACCTGTCCTGAGAGGAGGCGCGTCCCGAGTGTCCTCTGGGAATCTGAGGATGTCACCTGACTGGGACCGGCCTGCAGAGACACAGGTGAAACGACATGGACATGACATTCCAATAAAGTTGTATTCCAAGGAGATGGATTCTTTTCTAAAAACCCTGGAGCTGCTCTTTCAAGTGTCCCTGATGGACCACCTTACGGTGCACAAGGTGGTTTCCCTTCAACAAAATACATTTTCCACAGGTTCTATTCTACCATGTCCTGCGGAGGTACGACACCGATGTACAATCATTGATGATCAGAGTCCCAGGACCACTTCATCTGGTGTTCTGAGCAGGTATCAATGAGATCCTTCGGGGATTGAAATGTTTTTTCCCAAGATGCATTGCCAATCTGTGCACAGTATCTCAGAAAGGTACTAAACACTTCCACCACGGCTAACAGTACCCCAGATACCACCACTGGTACCGGTACTTCAGGTACTCTCGGCGCGCGCACACACTGCCTGAAGTTTGTGAGCGTGTGCACCTGGAGCGCGGAGGCCGGCGAGTGAGAGGCTGGGACCGGGCTGCAGGAGCTCACCTGTCCCCGCACACACCCAGGTGGCCCGGACACTCGCCCCGTAGCCTCCGCACACACCGGCCCGGACGACGTGTGGTGGTTCCGGCCCGTGCCCCGCCACGGAGCCGCGGCTAACTGCAGTTCCGCGCCGTACAAAGGCAGGGCAAGCTGCCATGAATAGCTAGCTAGCGGAGCTAACCGGTGGCCATCTTGTTTATCTCACTCACAGAGCGGAGCGCTAAGCTAACTAGCGGAGCTTAGCTGCTGTTAGCACGGGCAGAGGGTGAGAGTGAGGCGGGGAGCAGAGGCGGCGGAGCCGGCCGGGGCGCAGCGGGGAGCGTCTGACACGAGCCCCGCGAGCGAGCGACTCACGCGCCGAGCGGCGGCTGAGGGCACACTGGCGGGCTTCATCTGTCAGAGAGCCCGGGGAGCCGAACACCGGAGCCCAGCGGGCGGATAATAACGGCGGGCAGAGCGCAGGGTTACCTGGGGGTGGTCCGGTTCATGGTCGGCTGTCGGCCTCGGTTCGGTCGGCTGTCCGTCACTTGAAGCTCCGCCGGACCCGCCACGTCCTCCACCTCCTCCTCTCCTCCCCTCAACCACTGAGTAATTCCCTCCTTCCTCCCTCCTCTTACCTTCCTCTCCTCCCTCTCGCGTATTCCCCCACTCCGGTTCTCCCTCCTTCCTTCGTGCACGTGCACGAGCACGCGGGTATGCAGGTAACTATGGTAACAGTAGTAGATGTGCGTGTGTGCGTGTGTGTATGTGTGTGTTTGGGGGGGGGGGGACGCACTCGCTACATTGTTACCATCGCCACCTCCACGTCGTGCACGCGCCGTTATATTAACGGTCACGCGCCCCTTGGGGTCAATGCGGTCAAGTGGCAATTTACTGACGTCATCAGCACCTTCTGATAAAGTGTTAATTAAGATGTAATCTGTCTCTTGGAGGCGGAGCTTCGTCTTTTTGAGAGAGACTCTTAGACTGCTCTGGTTAGTTGTGAACATTTATTGGTTTTGTTGCAGTTTAACACTAAAAAGAACCCGGTCCAAAAAAAAAAAAGGTCCTGGCAGACACCGGTTGGGGTTCATGACATTCAGACGGTGCAGCTGTCATCAACAGGTTAGACATCAGTGAATATTCATTTTGTCACTGAGTAAGGTACAAAAAGTTGGCAATAATTCACTCAAAACTGTCAAAAAGGTCAAAGGTCTGAACAATTTCGAGTTGATTTTCACATTGACAAAAGGACACGTGCTTTTGAATTTCCTGACTCGACCACAGCACTTTTAAAATTTCATGTTAAATAGGAAACTCTCCGATTTGGTTGAGTGCTGAATTACAAAAAGGGAACTTTTTTTTTTTTTTATCAAAAGTATTGCATAAAATCCAAAACACTGAGATGAACAAAGGCAAGTTAGTCCATCGAGATCAAAATGGATTGAAATCAAAAGAAAATCTCCAGGATTCAAACATTATGTCATTTTCAACATACGTCAAGAAAAACAAAAACATCCCTTTCATTCCCAACAATAATAGGACCCGGTACGGTTCCCTGAGGAACCTTTCGAAGATCGTGGTCCCTTTCTTTCAGCCTGAACTGAAACCACAAAGGTACAACCACTTTTAAGAAAACAGCCTGCAAACTAAATCCAAACACAAAAGTTTCTCCTGAAACACCAACCACTGAAGACAAATGCACATCGGGTTGAAATGATTTCACAAAATAATAACTGCACAACCATCAATCACAGAAAGAAAAAAAGCCAACAGTTTGTGGATCCACGTCACTGTGATCAAATAGGTAAAAACCAAAAATTCAAATAGATTAAAGGAGAGCCTTTGTTGGTGAGAAAGTCTGAAAACGAGGACCACCACGAATGGGTAATTCATGAATTTCGTGTCATCATCGTTTCTCCTAAGAAGCGAGAAAATATCTTTGAAGACAAGGATGAAGAACATTTTCATGTGGAACAATCAACTACTTGGAGGAAAGATTCTCTTTTTGAATTCCTTCATCGTTATGCTCTTTGTTTTCCAAATGAACACTTCCCTTTCATGGATTTTCCACCCGACGCCTTTCTCTCATTTATGTCCCCTTTTTTGTAACTTTACCAGTAAACACAGTAAAAGTGCAGCCGTCATTTCAAACGTTCAAGTTGATGTGAGGAGATCCAAGATTTCCTCCTGACAGCAGCACGCAAAAGAAAAAAAAACTAAAAAATAACTGATCAAATGATGGACTTTTTTTTTTACTTTAACTGACCTTTTCTTTGCATGTGAATGTATTGTTCTGTTTGTTTGTTTTTTTGCCATAACTCAATTTCAATGTAAATCCTCTTCCTTAAAGTTGGGAAATGGACCAGCCGGAGAAATGTCACCAAAGGTCAACAAAAAAACCACAAATGATGTCCCAATGTGTAGAGCATGACATGATATCTCACATTTGTGCCCAGAAATGAAGCCAAAAGAATATTTCCTTACTGTGACATGAATGAGCTGAATCCCCCTTGAAACATTCCCCCATTGCAAAGTGTGGGCCTGGAACTCTGGACAAATCCAAAAGTCTATCTTTGTGTTTACAGTGATGTGAAAATATGGGAAAAAAAAAAGCACCTGAGGTAATGAGGTTTGTGTGGAGAGAGGAACAAAAGTGTAACACTCGAAAAATGAGGTACGACAACACGAGTTTGGACTGAAAGTGCGACGCGTTTCAACCAAGAAGCTGATTTTTCTGCCCGAGACAAAACCCCAGCTTTCATTTTTTTCCAATATTTGTCTGAGCTGGTTTGATTTCCTCTACGACCGCTCAACTCCATCGTCATTTTGTTCAAAGACGAGTAGAAAAAAAACGTTCCGTGTGCGCATGGACAGAGCGGAGAAACCGGGATCCAGCAGAAATGGATTCACATTGCCTGAAGGAATGGTTGAAATAAGCGTGACCTTGGGTCCGACCTTGCACCCTTGCGCGTCGCATCCGTTCTTTTGCCGCTTGTGCCTCTTTATAACAATACAAACCCAACAGGAAGCATTCCTCTGGTCAACTAGGCCTCGTGACACTCCTCTGCCAGCGGGTAGGATCAATAATCGGCGATCGGGAAACGGAGGACCACGACTGCGGTTCCAGAAGAGTATTTTTGGGTCCAGACCATCGATGGGCAAGCCAGGTGGTCTAGGTCCAAGTCCCCTGTGTCAAAGCAGGAGGATAAACCCCGACCATTTAAACGAGGCCAAATGTCTCATCCATTTGGATTTCAAGCAGTCTTGCGGTCGATTTAGAGAAGCCAGTCTTTGCCAGGAAGAGAAAATGTATATTTTGTTATCATTGATTTTGGAATTATACGTGCCCTACGCGGATTCAGCCAAATCAAAGGTTCGGGTTCCATTAAGTCCCTAAATTGCACAACGTTTTCATCCAGATTCCCCAAAACGTCCAGAGTGATGGGACGACATGAAATCCCATGGAAATCAGCGAGTTGGTCGGGAGGTATCCGTGTGTGAACGTGGAGGGAAGATTTCAAAATCGTTTCCTCCTCCGTTTGGAAAAGTCAAAACTGTCAAAAAAGATTCACATTCAACGAGTCCAAACCAAAGGTGCCACTGATGGAGGCGGTTCCCTGTACAGAAATGTAGCAAAACGAAAACGCACACATGTAGAAAACCCAAAATGGCCGAAAAAAAGGGCACTTACGAGGAAGAAAGCGCCGCCCGGGTCCAGGCGCTCCCAACAGGAAAAAGGAGGCCAGGAAACGAGCGGCTCAAAGAAGAAAAGCAGCTCATTTCCTGCAGATAGACTTTACAGGAGCAGATGTTCTCCAACCCTTTGCTTGGAGCTGGATTCATACCATTTCAAAACAATGTGTTTTCTGACTTCATGTTGGAACACATTCATTTTTGCAATTCAATCAGTTTGTGTGAATGTGCCATTTTCAATCCTGTTCTGTCCTCTGGTCCCTAAAGGTTTTTCTATCACGATGACCCAGATCAGGTATCCAGATCTCACCATAACGATGTTATCACGATATCAGCAGAACATGCGTTCATTTCATTGATCTTTCACTTTTTTTTCCAAATCTGCGCGGTGGCCCCAAAAAATTGGAGGAACATTGCTTCCAATGAAGGCTCCCCTTACATTGTACTTGAGGAGCTATTTGTGAGGTGTTGGGTCTAATTCAGAAGAGTAATGAGGCTCGAGATGCAGACGGAACCAGAAGATTTCTGGATGGATCTGAAATGGTTCGTACCGTCTGTTGGTCAAAGTTGAGAAGGTGTCACTTGGTTTCCCAGTTTCCCGCGCGCTCTGGTTCCGGAGATCCCTTCAGGCCTGGTTCCCGGCGTGCTGCGTGCGGACGTGGCTGTAGAGGCGGGTCGCCGAGGAGAACCTCTTGCCGCAGTCCGAGCAGCGCAGCGACGAGGCGGCGGCGACTTCCGAGACGTGAGTCTGTCGATGAGTCTTCAGCAGAGACATGCGGCTGAACCTCCGGCCGCACTCGTCGCACTCCGACCAAACCCGTCTCCTCTTCTTCTGCAGAGAGAACAAACATCAGGTTCTGCTCAAATTCATTGAATCAAACTTCGAGAGATGAGTCTTCTCCCAGTTCAATCGAGTGACGATGAAATCAAACACAGTGGGGCCTTTATTGTGGCGCACCAGGCAGGAAGTGTGGATGGGACTTCCTGTCAACAGTTAGCGTTCAGAAGATACACCTCGTGTGGTTTCTCCCTCACCTTCCTCCCTTTCTCCTCCTCCTCCTCTTCCTCCTCCTCTTCCTCCTCCCCCCCCTCCTTGGTTGTCGGGGGTGACGACCCCGGTGGCTCGTTGGCCCCGTCACTGGCCGGAGCCAGCGCCGTTTCCTTGGCGGCCGCATCCTGGTCGTCATCGTCGAGCTGCTGCGACGGAAGCGTCAGAAGACGATGAAGCATGGAGGCGGACGAGCGACGACCGGAGGACCCTGGAGAGAGAGGGGTCAATTCATTGATCAACAGGATGGCTCTTCTATTGGTAGAACGAGAAACTGAATAATAACGCTCTCTCCCTCTCCATCATCAGCCAGCAGGTTGCCGCGGTAACCGAGTCAGAGCTACGCATCTGTGGCGGTGGAATGAGGAATACACACACTGCAAGAGAAGAGAGAAAATGACCTGAAAAGTGGGCGGCGGCAGGGCTGAGCGGTCGCCGCGGCAACGGAGCGGCCTCGTCATCCGGAGAGAAGACCTCCATGTCCTCCAGGGGCGTCCAGCGCGGGTCCTGCTGGGGGGACGAGGGGGAGGGCTCCAGGGTCAGCGAGGGGGTCGGGAGAGGCTCTTCTGGCCCCGCCCCCTCCGGACGGAGACCCCTCCCACTCACCCCCGCCGCGAGCTCTTTGATTTGCCAGACGTCATTGCACCATTTCTGACCAAAGACCTTGTCCAGGATGGGGAACCAGTCCTGGGACACCGAGAGGACGGGGGGACGCTCTGGCTCTGGAGGAGGAGGAGGAGAATCCACTGGATTATTCACGAACTGAGCATCAGGAGCCGTTATTGGACACTCACCCTGCGTCTCTTTGGACTCGGGGACATCGGCCGTCTCCTCGCGGGCGTCCTCCGACCCGCTGGGTGACACCGAGTCGTTCTCCGAGCCTCTCCTCCTGCCCCGTCCTCCTCCCCCTCTGTCGGCCCCCCGGCCCAGTCTCTCCTCCAGCACCGTTTGTTCTCGCTCCATCTTGGTGATCTCCAGCAGGAGATCGTCGAAGGACGCCTCCACGATCTTGGTCAGCTCGCGCACGGCGAAGTTCAGAACCTGCTCCATCACCGACTTCAGCTGGTCTGCAGGACGCCAAACCGACATCTGGGTTACCGAGCTGCAAACTCGCATCAAGGACTCATTATTGCGTATTTCTTTGTGTGAACACAATTTGCAAATGTCCATTTTGGATGATCGGAGAAATGTCACCCCGCCCCTCTCCGTACACCAAGCGGCCCACCCCGGACCGTCAGTGACATTTGGTACAATTGCTGTGGACGTGGTTCAGTCATTAGCCGCACGGAAGGGGGCGGGGCTAGCGCAGCTCAGCTCTCCACGCGGGTCGCGCGTCCTTTGTTTCGGCCTGAACGACCTTTGACCTAAGCGTGTGGGGCCGTGGCCTCATTATCTCGCTCTGCATGCGTGTTATTCTGCACATGCGGTGTTTGCGTTTGATCTCATTCAAAGCCCCTTTGGTGGAATAAATCCTGATCCGGTGCTGGGATCTTTTGTGCTCCTGGCGCGGCGCGGTGGCGTTGGCCTGGTTTTTTAGGCAGGGCCATCTTTGCGTGTCAGCTGTTTGTGTGCGTCTGAGTGCGCTGATGGGTGCATGCATGCGTGAGCGGCGTGGCTTCAGCCTGTCGAGGGTTTTGTCTCTTGCTCACGTGTCTCTGCATGTGGAAATGTGTCTGCAGCTCGCATTGTTGTGTGTGTGTGTGTGTGTGTCACTCGACAAAAGAAAAATAACACCTACTGAATCTCTGGGATTTTTGGAATGCTGGAAATTGTTTGATGGACCAGTAAATGAGCGGATTCCTCAAAAGATGGAGAGGTGTAATCATAGAAATGTCAACAAATGAGGAACCACTTCCTGTTTGGATGGTGACAGGAGATATATATTCATGGGCTGCAACATTAAAACAAACTATGTCATATGTTTACGAAAAACTGGTGTGCTGCCGAAAGGGTTATTCTTTCAAAAACTCTTTTTTGACCACGTGCTCAAAGTGAAGGTCAAACTCGCACACACAAAGCATTTTAAAGGGCTTGCGTCTTTATGGCGACCGGCCGCCATGTTGGCGCACCAGAGGAAGCCATATTGACGCGGGCTTCCACGAGGCCTCTGCCTGTGGGCTCGTAAAAATACCAGCCCAGCTCGCACGAGTGGCTTCCTCGCACTCCTTTGTCTGGAGCTAAAACAAAAATCAGGAGTGTGCACTTGTGAGATGTTCAGAATTGGAGAGGAGGTCCAGGAGACCAGGCCCGGCTCCTCCAGGAGGACCTGATAACATCCGCAAAAGGAACACGTGAGGTTGACGGAAGCAGCCGCGAGAACGATGGGGAAAGGAACCCCAGGATTTCACGGAACCCGGAAACCCGTTTGGGTCTGGAGACGATCTTCTCACTGGAGCTGCTGCTCTCAGCCAAAAAAGACACTGGACCAGGATCAGGGTTTGCGTCAATGAAATAAGCCGCACAGAGCTCTATAGAAGTGCCAGGGCTTCTTTTTGAACATTTCTAACCCAGAGAAATCAGGCGTCTGCGCGTGCTGAAGGTGATTACGGCGGAAACTACTATTTTGAGTTGATGGTGGTTAACCTTTGACCTCGGAGTCACTCGGTGATCGGCCGGGCTTCGAAATGTGTTTTTTCGTGGGCCTGCCTCCCTCCGATCACCCCCGTGCGTGTGTGGGGCTCCTCTCCCGGTTACGCAACGCTGCGTTAGAGGCCGTGTGTTGTGTTCTTACCCACGACTCGACCCCTCTGCTCCAGGCGGCGTGTGTCGGTGGTGAAGCGGGGCTCGGAGCTCTGTCCTCCGGGGGCCTTTGTCCTGCCGCTCTCGGCCGGCTCGTCGTCGCGGTGGTCCCGGGCCTGCAGCTGCAGCCGGAGGCGGCGGTTCTCCTGCTCCTTGGAGGCCGTCTCTCGCAGGAGCGCGTTGAGGCTGGAGCCCACCGTCTTACTGATCTCCTGCACCGCGAGCTGGACGACCTGCTCCAGCACGGACTCCAGCTGGCCCTGGAAAAACGAAATGTACACGGCCCCGTTCATGTTGTCGGCCCCTCCGGTAGCTCTCTCATTCTCCGGGCCCGTCTCCCCGGGGGAACCGCAGAGTGAAGTCGGCCCCGGTGGCTCCTGTGCTCCTCGGTTCCTCCTCAGCCTCCTGCTCGGCGCAATGCTGGTGTTCGGCTCCTCCGGAGGCAGCCGGAAACACCCGAGTAGACGCGCAGCGGCATTTTTCCGCCCACTTTGTCTTGGCGCGCCCCGCAGCCACCGCCGCCATTTTGGTTTTTCAGTCAATAACACTAGATGCGCGTCATCACCGGAACACACCCGGAAATTGCAGATTCATCTTCTTCTTTAATGTACTGCTAACAGGAGACCCCCTGACCCCTGTCAGCGCCTGGTCGGCTTATATTTAAATAAAAAAAAACAGCTACTGCACCGGAGGATAGATGTACGGTGCCCTGTGTGGTCACACTGAGGCTCACATATTACACTCTGCCCTGTTGCACCTTTCTCGCTCTTTCCGTCTGTGTGTCAAATAATAATCAACTCGGATGGTTTGGGGTTTTTAATGTAATCCTGACTTTCTCTCAGGATTACATCACACCCCCTCCCCCCTCTGATCGCGTGCTGCAGCAGAGATACGCCCCCTGATTATCCCTGCGCATCTCCTGCAGGGGTTACGGTAACGGCAGCAGCTGGAGCAGAGGGCGGGGCCTGCATTCGTCACCTCCGTCTTTGTCGCCAGTAGGCCGAGCCGATCCGATTCGTGCTCCATCGAGCCGAACCGAACCGAGCCGTGCAACGCAGCCCGGTCCGGTCCGACTCGGTGTAAAGCGTCCTGGAGCTGGATGTGTCCGGATGCAGCGTGAACGCAACATGTGAACGTGACGTCACGGGGGCGTGGTTGCTGTTTGACTCTGAGTCACAGCTTCGGTCTCAACATGATGGTTACATAACACTGTGTGTGGACATGTGTGTGTGTGTGTGTGCACATGTGAAAGAAATAATATTCATGAACACAATCTAAAGGATATATATATATCATATTATTTTGCACATTTCCCCACTGTGGGACAATGAAGGATTATTTTATGAGACTATGAGAATAATTCGATTCTGACAGAATTCCACATTTATACCTTCAGTAAAAATCTGCATAATATGACATGACTCGGAGCATATTGTTATATTTCGTTTGTGTGGCAAATGTGTGTGGCACTGGCCCTGATTAGGGGTGTGGTTTAGAGTTTAGGGGAGGAGCAAGACTTGGCCTGCGTCACAACCACCACATGTTGGTTCACATTGATGGGGACACTAGCGAGTCTCTGTCCTTTCACTTCCTGTCGTCCACCATCCACTTCCTTGAGTATTTTTTTTTTTAAAGAAGAAGCAGCTGAGGTTGTTTGTCTTTGTTCTCGTGACATGTAAACATGGCCATAAATGAGCATCTTTTTACTTCAGGGTTCACAGTGATAATGATCGGGTCCTCATGACCCTGGACAGACCAGACATGCTGAATTATTGATGAGACTAGATCTCTGATCCAGATCCCGTGTGTGGAAAGACTTCATCCACCACAGACCCCACGTCCCGTTAATCCATAGTCAATGAATGATCAATAACCTGAAATCAAATCTGTAAATATGTTCACACAATCACATGAGGACAGATAGAATGGACAGATTGCCCCCCCCCACACACACACACACACATACACTCTCTCACACGTACACAAGCACATGAGGACAGACAACATGGAAAGATTGTCCCCCCCACATACACTCTCACACACGCACTTGCACTCACACGCGCGCACACGCTCACGCACACAAGCATATAAGGACAGGCAAAATGGACAGATTGCCCCCCCACACACACTCACACGCGCGCGCGCACACACACACACACACCTCCCTGCTGCAGGGAGAGAGGGGGTGAGAGACAGGGGGGGAAGCAGGTGGAGATGGAGGGATCTCGCGCCTGCGCACTGCCTTCTCCGTGCCCTCCGCATCGCCCCCCCTCCTTCTCCCTCCTCCCTTCTCTTTTTCTGCAGCATCAGTACCACTCTCCTCCCCCTCCCCCCTCCTCCCCCCTCTCTGCTCTTCCTGCGGGGCCACACTGCGACCGCACCGCGGAGGAAGAGGAGCGAGGAGCCGCGGACACGCACACCGACAGGACTCTTCCTCCCAGAGACCCGAGGACAGACACCGCAGGACGCCGAGGAGACACCCCCCCTCTCCAGGTCCAGAACCAGAGGCGAGCTCCCCCCCTCCCCCTCCCCTCCCGGACCGGGGCCGATTCTCCGTTGTCTAGCAGCCCGCTCGGCGACACGATGAAGGACCGCACGGCGGAACTGCGAAGCGTAAGCTGACATTTCTCCTTTATTTCCCGCCGTGTTGGCCTCCTGCTGGCCTCCGCCTGCAGCCGGCGCCTCTGCGGAGGCTGCGGCGGAAGGATGTGAGGAGGTGAGCCTGAAATGGAGGCTCCTCTCCGGCCGTGTGTGTTGGGGGGGTGAAGGGAGCACCGGCTGGAGGTCACGGTGCCCGGGCGATGATGGGGGGACGGGATGGGGGAGGATGGAGGAGCGGACTCTGAAATGAGCTGCGGACCAAAATGCAGTTTTTTTTTTTCTTCTGAGGCCGCAGCCGGCGCCTCCTCCTCCCCGAGCAGGCGGGGAGGAGAGCATCGATCCGCGGCTCGATGGAGGAGCGGTGGATGCAGCTTTATCTGCTCTTTTATACCGCGTGTAGCCTGCCGCTCCTCCGCTCCTGGAGCTACGGGTGATGCTGAAGGAGGAGGAGGAGGGGGGGGAGGGTTATGAGATGGGGGTGGGTGAGGGGGGGGGTGTCCCCCCAAGTGGAGCCTCACCCATTTTATGAGTCTCTGCACGGGGTGAGACTGGAGGCAGATGCGGAGCGATGCGGCGGCGCCGCTTCGAGCGCGACGCTGCCGCGTGCGGTTAGGGCGGGTGGTGGGAATTTATACATATATATATACATATCTTTTCTTTTTTGGTGGGGGGTCACATCAGTTTCTCAAACTCTGCAGCAGCTCCTCCCGCCACCACCCGGGTTCACCCGGGTTCATTAGCGGAGGAGAGGAATCCATCCATCCATCTATATCTGATATTTGGGAGGTGATCAATAATAACGGATCAATAAATCAGTGTGTGTGTGGTGGTGGGGGGGGTCATTTGCATTAAAAAAGTGACAGGCTCAGCACCGGAGTTTACCGCACTGCCGTCCGTCCTCATCCATCACTCCTCTCCTCCTCCTCCTCCTCCTCCTTCACATCCCTCCCTTCCTCCATCTGAGCTTCTTTTAGTTTCTATTAGTTCACCTTCATTTTCCCCTCCTCTTCTTTTCATCCATTCATCATCCCCCCTTCTCTTATCTCACACCATTTTCACCCACTCCTCCTCCCTCCATCCTTCTCCGGCTGAAAATGAGATGTGAGGAAAAGTTTCCGTGGCAAGAATGGGAATCCGATGATTGAATGAGCTGCAGACGTGAAGTTTCATGTGTTCACACACCTGAACTTCATGACACGTCTCCCGTTCATGGTGTGGCCGCTGTAGCGACATACCTCAGTCCACTGGGTTTCAACATAGGGGTCCTGGCCCTCCAGAGTGCCACCAGTTAAACCTGATCCGTCGAGATCCCTGAAGGAAAACCACACACACAAAGTTCACATTCCGTCTTCCATTTATTATTTTTGATTATTATTTTTTATTATTATGAAAGGCTTCCACTGGTTAGCTAAAGGCTGAATTAGCTTTAAAAGTCCAAATAATCCAGAGCTGTGACACATTTGCTCATGGTGACGTTCCCAGACCTGTAGATTGTGGCGTGGTCTCGCAGGTGCCTTGGATTTGTTGTGTGTCCACATGGAGGTTTTAGATCCTGGCGGTTTGGAGCAGATGAAGATTTGAGGGCATCTCCGTCGTTCCTCTCCACATCCTTGACTTTCGTCTCATGTCCTTCCGTCTCTCCTCTCTCTCCGCCCGTCCCGTCCTCAGTGACTCCAGCTTGGTTTCTCCTCCTCGTGAATGAACTCCTCTGCCGTCGGCCATGTTGGATGATCACTGGGGTGAAATCCGGCTCACGTGATCCTGCCGGTAACAGATGCTGCTGTATCATGCAGCAGCTGGGTAGTAAGGCTTCGTTTTGTATGTCCCCCGTCCTATCGATGCCTCCTCCTCCGTCCAGATTCCACAGGAGGCAGATGACCTGGTCATCGTCCCATCTGCCGACCGAAAATATGGAGGTTCATTATTACGATCCATAAACATGCCCTGCGTTGATCAGATGGGAGGAGAATTATGCCGGAACAGTCCAAGTGAGCCGATTTCTTGGACAAGGTGGAAAAGATCAAAAATAAATCAGCTGTGTAACCCACGCACAGGTTACACGTGTGTGAATACAGGGGATATTTGTGCTCCAAGATGCCTTGCATTGTCTGGCTGAGCGTATTGTGTGTCGTCATGGCGACGCCTGCGGCCATTAAAGAGAAAGCGCTGCATCATTGTTACCTGCTGCGGCTTGGCTCGGCGCTGCCGGTCCTTTCCGAGGTGAGGTCAACGGGTCAGGGTTCTTTGTGCAAGGGTTTCAACTTGAGCGGCGGGGGTCTCGGAGCATTAAAGTTGGAACCTTCTTCTTCTTCTGCTAACTGTGGCGGCATTTGTTCAGAAGTCCCAATCAAGGAAAAATCCCCCCAGGAATCAGGGTTTTCCCTCTAAAACCATAAAAGAAAAGACTTCAGTCCATGATCACATCCAGGGGCTTCCTGTTGGCACCTAAGGGGTCACGTCACCTGTGTCTCAGGTGCCTATGTGTGGGCGGAGCCTCAAACACTCTGGAGATGTTCTCGTCTGGGACACGTGTCCCCAGCCGGAGGAAGTACAACGGGACCAAATGGAACGCTGTGTTCAGGCTCTGAGCTTTTGCTTGGTCTTACTGGAGGCACCAGGTGGCTGTGTTGGCCTTTATTTACCCAGAACATACAGCCATAGACACGCACGCGCACGCGCACACACACACACAGGAACACACAGGAACACACGCACGCACACGCTCACACATGTGCGCACACGCACGCACACACAAACACACACGCACACACACACAGGAACACACACACGCGCTCACACATGTGCGCACACGCACGCACACGCTCACACACACACACAGGAACACACAGGAACACACACACGCGCTCACACATGTGCGCACACGCACGCACACGCTCACACACACGCTCACACACGCGCTCACACGCACGCACACGCACACAGGAACACACAGGAACACACAGGAACACACACGCACACACACACACACAGGAACACACAGGAACACACACACGCACACACTCACACACACAAACACACGCTCACACACACATGCACGCACGCACACACACACACGCTCACACACACATGCACGCACGCACACACACAGGAACACACACAGACACTGACACACGCGCATGCAGACACACACAGGAACACACACGCTCACACACACAAACACACACTTACACACACAAACACACACTCACACACACACACGCTCACACACATGCACGCACACACACACACACGCTCACAAACATGCACGCACACGCTCACACACACATGCACGCACGCACACACAAGCGCACGCGCCCGCTCAAACATGCACGCACGCACACACACACAGGAACACACACACAAACACACACTCACATGCACGCACACACACACACACGCTCACACACACATGCACGCACACACGCACGCACACGCACACAAACACACGCTCACACACACACGCACGCACACGCTCACACACACATGCACGCACACACACACAGGAACACACACACAAACACTGACACACGCGCACGCAGACACACACAAACACACACACAGGAACACACACACACAGGAACACACACAAACACACGCTCACACACACACGCACGCACACACTCACACACACATGCACGCACACACACACATGCACTCACACACACACGCACACACCACGCTCACACACACACGCACGCACACGCTCACACACACATGCACGCACACACACACAGGAACACACACACAAACACTGACACAAGCGCACGCGCCCGCTCACACACACATGCACGCACAAACACACACAGGAACACACACACGCACGCACACACACACACACAGGAACACACAGGAACACACACACGCACGCACCTCAGTGACCTGCTAAGGGCACCTTGAAACACTTCCTGCTGTCTGACGCTTTCAGTATGAAATTCCTCTGAGCTAAAGTCTGTAGCGAGACAATTTTGCAATTTTTACTACACATTGAGTGAAATGTAGCTTAGTTGAGGTATTGGTATTATCAGCTGTTGCTGTGTGTGTGTGTGTTTGGGTAGATTGGTCAGGAGGAGGCTCATCGTGTGATTTATGGCAGCATCTCCATTTAAGCAGTGAGATGTCCCTGGCCTCTCTTGTGTGTGTGTGTGTGTGTGTGCTCATGTATTATAGATGCACCCCTCCCCCACACTCGGCTCAGGGAGCGAACATCCTCCTCCGAGTAAAAATGCCCGCGCTCTTTGAGCCGATCAGACTGTGAAAGTGATGCGAGCTGAGTGGATGATGATGTCACAGGTCTGACAGGAAATGGGGTCAGAGCTAATTTCCTCTTCCTCTTGAGTGGAGGGTTAAACAGCGGTCCATCGCTACCCACGTCCAGAAATATATCCACGCTGACGTTTATTCCAGGTCACATTTTTGCTTCGCTCAGATTTTGGACCGTGGCTGAGTGGGCGGAGCCTCTGACTCCATCAGCGGCCGGTCCTGGCTCCAATTAAGAAAACTGCTGTTTTTCCATGTTGATGTTTTGCGGATTTGATGAAATACCAACATGTCCACCAGCTCCAGCTGTTGTGGCTTTGGAAGCCGGTCCCGTTCCCAAACGTATCTGGAAGGAAATTCTCTTTTGAAGTGACTATCCGGAGGTTCAATGGTCACCACCGTCAGGACTCTGCCTGTCTTTGCTCTCAGATTCTTCTGGATGTGAACACGGTTTATCTGTGTCATGTTTCAGGGTCCTGGGCCCCAGAATTGAATTGAAGGAAGGTTTACAGCTCTAAGCTTGAAATAGATTCGGGAAGCCCAGCTCTTTGCGGTCAGCTCGGACTCACCGAAAAGATCCAAAGGAGGGGTTTGACCTCTGACCTCTGAGCTGAGGAGCTGAGACTGGTTCTGGTTTTGTGGGACTTGAATTGGTCTCCTTTTAAGTCCCTCTGGACTTAAACTGACTCAAAACTTCCACCTGCATTGCCTCGTGGACTCTTGTCTCCACACACAAGGTTTAGATACTGAGATGAACGAGTCTAAATCGGGTCCAGTGGCTGCAAGTGTAACTTCAGTGGATTCCTGTTCCTTAAATCAGATCTGTGTGAAAAAGAATCAGATTTGGGTCAGTATCACCCCCCCCCCACACACACACACAGACAGTAACATGTTACTTGTCTCCTGGGATCAGGAAGTGGAATCAGGACACAGGAAATTGATCCTGAAGGACATTAGGCTCATCCTCTGCTTGAAATGAGATCCAACGTGAGGCAGTCAGTTCATATTTTATAAAGCAGATGTTTAAGAATAATGGATTCAAAATATGCTGATTTTATTGCATTGTAGTTTTGTTGCATGAGTCATGTAACCAATGATAAAAATGATAATAAACCAGATATTCAGAGAGCTGCTGTGATTTAAAGTTCAGTGACTTTACTTCACCTGATTCGGGCAACAAACTGACATTCCAACGTTTTCTAGGTTGGAGAGGTAAATGATACATATTTGAACAAATACTTTACGAGGCCCCACATAGTATTAATATTATTATTACTTTTATTATTATTATTATTATTATTATTATTATTATTATTATTATTATTATTATTATTATTATTATTATTATTATTATTATTATTACAGGCCGGCATGTTCGACCAGAAGTCCTCCGGCTGCGAGCGCCGGGCCTTCTTGCAGGCCATTTTGGAGCACGAGGAACAGGACGAGGTCGGCGCCCGAGGAGTTGGCTGCAGCACCAGGGGGGCTTGGGTATGGTTATTATGATACTTGTGTCTCCCACGCTGACGTCTATTTCTTTTTCTTTATGAATTCAAATACTTTATTTGTTTCTACCCACAACTCTCCTCAACATGCCAAGCCTCTAGTATTGCTATTTAAAATACCTCACGTAGTCGGTCCTATATTTATTCAATTTTACATTATTCTTTAAAATTAAATGAGTCCAGGGATATGGCCCTGCGGCACCTCATAAATCCGCCGTTGGCCTCTTCTCACGCGCTCTGTCCCCATCACCTGCAGGAGGAGGACGAGGTTCCAGATGACGAGACCGTCAATCAGATGATTGCCAGAAGTGAAGAGGAGTTTGAGCAGTTCATGGTGAGTGATGGGGGGAAAAATGGAAATATCCCACTCTGAATCCATGATGACCATTATCCTTTGAAAAAGTTATTTATTTCCATTTTTTTTTTTAATAATTCCAGCGTATGGATCTGGACCGACGCCGCGAGGATGCTCGCAACCCCAAGAGGAAACCCCGTCTGATGGAGGAGGACGATCTGCCCGCCTGGATTCTGAAAGACGACGCCGAGGTGGAGAGGCTGACCTGTGAGGAAGAGGAGGAGAAGATGTTTGGGAGAGGGTCCCGCCAGCGGAAGGAGGTGGACTACAGCGACTCCCTCACCGAGAAGCAGTGGCTCAAGGTACCGCCTGGTCATATTGGACCGTTTAAATAACGCTTGGGTTTTAGGTTTCAATCTTGATCAACTTTTTTTTTTTTCCAACACAGGCCATAGAAGAAGGAAATCTGGAGGACCTGGAGGAAGAAGTGCGTCACAAAAAGACCACCAGGAAGCGCAAGAGGGACCGCGACCACGACGGGCCGGCCACGCCCAGCTCCAGCAGCGGCCGGGGGCGGGACAAGGACGAGGACGTGAAGAAGGCCAAGAAGCGCGGCCGCCCGCCCGCCGAGAAGCTCTCTCCCAACCCGGCGTCCCTCACCAAGAAGATGAAGAAGACGGTGGACGCCGTCATCAAATATAAGGACGGGTGAGCACCTCGCCAAAATGGAATCTCAGCCAGATTTGACTTCCTGCTTATTGTTAACCGCTCATTAGCTTGGAGCGCGCAGAGGTTCACGTTAAAAAAAAAAAAACGGCTTCTCCGTCTCTGCAGTAATGGCCGCCAGCTGAGCGAGGTCTTCATCGTGCTGCCTTCGCGCAAGGAGCTGCCCGAGTACTACGAGCTCATCCGCAAACCCGTGGACTTCCGGAAGATAAAGGTATGTGGGGGTTTTTTTTTTCTCTCTCTCTACATCTTCGGTATTATTTTATAGGCCGTTGTGTTTCACCGCTGCTTCCCGCGGTTCCCATCAGGAGCGAATCAGGAGCCACAAGTATCGCAGCCTGAACGACCTGGAGAAGGACGTGATGCTGCTGTGTCAGAACGCCCAGACCTTCAACCTGGAGGGCTCTCTGGTCAGTTATTTATATATATATATATATATATTATTTTTATCTACGAGTACGAAGGAGTCTCTGTGAATAACCTCTGTTTGGGGGAAAAATGTCTCAGATCTACGAGGATTCCATTGTGCTCCAGTCCGTCTTCACCAGCGTGAGGCAGAAGATCGAGAAGGACGAAGAGAGTGAAGGGGAGGAAAGCGAGGAAGAGGAGGAGGACCTGGACGAAGGCTCCGAGTCTGAATGTGAGCCTGGGGAATCGGCAAAGCTTGAACCGAATCGGCAGGGGTTCAAAAAAATTATTATAATTAAACGTCATCTTACCCCCCCCCCCCCCCCCCCCCCCCCCCCCCCCCCCCCCCCCCCGCCCCCCCGCTGTGCTTCACCTCTGCTTCCCGCGGTTCCCATCAGGAGCGAATCAGGAGCCACAAGTATCGCAGCCTGAACGACCTGGAGAAGGACGTGATGCTGCTGTGTCAAAACGCCCAGACCTTCAACCTGGAGGGCTCTCTGGTCAGTTATTTATATATATATATATATATTATTTTTATCTACGAGTACGAAGGAGTCTCTGTGAATAACCTCTGTTTGGGGAAAAATGTCTCAGATCTACGAGGATTCCATTGTGCTGCAGTCCGTCTTCACCAGCGTGAGGCAGAAGATCGAGAAGGACGAAGAGAGTGAAGGGGAGGAAAGCGAGGAAGAGGAGGAGGACCTGGACGAAGGCTCCGAGTCTGAATGTGAGCCTGGGGAATCGGCAAAGCTTGAACCGAATCGGCAGGGGTTCAAAAAAATTATTATAATTAAACGTCATCTTACCCCCCCCCCCCCCCCCCCCCCCCCCCCCCCCCCCCCCCCCCCCGGCGGCCCCCCTCCCCCCTCAGCTCGCTCGGTGAAGGTGAAGATCAAGCTGAGCCGAAAAGAAAAGGGCGATCGAGGAGGAAAAGGACAGCGGCGGAGGGGCCGCGGCTCCCGAGCCAAACCGGTAGTGAGCGACGATGACAGTGAGGAGGAACAGGAAGAGGTGAGAGAGGACGTTTACCCACCTGCACGGGATTTTTACTTTGCAATAAAATGTAAAGCGCTTCATAAGATAAAATATCATTCTTGCATTATAATATTGCATTATTATTATATATTTTTTGTATTTTTATTATTATTCTTATTAGTAGTAGGATTATTATCAACTTCAAGATAAATTCATTATGATGAATGATTTTAAGGATTAAACCCAAAAAAAACTCTTTGGCTGCCCCTGATGATTTTCTTACATATTTCCGCCGTCCATGTCGGCAATGAAATCTTGCTCATTGTTGTTCCTGATATTCAATGTGTGTTTTTGCTGGTGTGTTCCAGGAGCACTCAGCCAGCGGCAGCGACGACGACTGAGTCCCCGCCACTCCTGACGGGACCAACGGCCCCTGAGCCCCTTTACTGAACTTTATATATTTTACTTAGATACAGCAGGGAGACAGTCAGTGGGGGGGAAAAGGCCTAGTTTTACCTAGATGAACTGATTTTTAGTGAGACCGTTGTATTCACATTAAAGTATACAATTAATTAATGAAAAAATCAATAAAAAAAAAATGAAAAAAGAATTAAAAAAAGAATATGAACCCTCCACCTTCCATATTTAAACCATATTCCCTGTATGAGTAGTAGTGTCTTTTTTTCTTTTTTTTTTTTTGTCTTCTCCTATAAGTGGAAAATTGACCGAGCCTGAATTATAGACTGATCGTGGGCCATTGAGACAGCCAGCTGTTTTTTAACGATGGAATATTCATTTTGTTGTCCTTTTTTTTCCTTTTTTTTTTTGAATGCATGTCGTGCGTGTCTGTGGAAATGCACCTGGATGTGTCTTCTTGGCTATTATCTCTGTGTTTAATTTAAGACTACAAGCGGGATCACGGTGCACGATCCCACCCTGCAGCCCCCCCCCCCCCCCCCCCCCCCCCCCCCTCTCAGGATGTGTACGGGGAGGGAAGGATTAGGACCATTTTCTCGTGTCGGTGTCACTGGATTCCAAAAAAGTACAATAAAGGCATCTCGTAATAAAAGCAGTCTCGGCTCATTCCCTCGCGCACCCACAGACGGCGACGGACTCGTCTGGACACTAGATGGCCCACAGAGAGCAGATAGCTGCACCACCACCGCCACAATCCACAAGCGCTGGTGTTTTGTGGGTGGCCTTATTTCCCTAAGTTAACTTTAGCCTATTATTTTTCATATTATTCCTTTTTTTTTTTTTACTGATGTCAAGTTGTATTTATTATTTCATGTCATTTGAAAACCTTTCTTATTCTCTTGAATCATTTTAATACAGCTTTTTGACACAGGCCATATACTGTATTATACTGTGTCTGTATTTTATATATATATATATATATATAATACAATTATTTTTAAATTAATAATTTTAAATTTAAATTCAATTTTTTTTCACCTGTTCCAGCTCATGGTGAGTCACTTTTCCAAGGAATTTTCGTCGGAGCCAATTTAAAAAAAACAAAACGACATTGAATGGTTACATGTATATTTCCTAATCACTGCATCATAACATTTGATGAAACTAAAATAAAAGTTAGATTTAGTCATTAAAAGTAACCACTATGGCACAACTTAATCTGTGACAAAGATAATACATTTGTAAAAAAAAAAAAAAAAGTTTACCAAAAGTCCGGAGTGAGGCATTTCTAATGGTCATTTCCAATTCCTACCAAAAAAAAGGGCTTGAACAGGTGTGTGTGTGTCTGATTTGATCAACTTTACTCTTTGAATAACAATCATCCCTCTAATGTCACACTCTCTCTTTTTTCTCCCCAGGATGAGGCTTGCTTCACTCTTCTCCCCGCAGACACAGTTCAGTTATGCGAGTCCATGTTTGTACAGTTGTGGTTGAGATTTTTCGGCCAAGTATTTAATGTTTTGATCATTTCTTTTTTCTTTTTTTTTTTTAAATATATCCCCTCTGTCTCTGCAGAACCTGAGATAAATCTAACCCAACCTTCATTTCCTTATCTTTTTTTTTTTCCAGGGCCTAGGTGATGACTGCATATGCAACTCCTCAGGAGAAAAATACGTTATTTATCGAGCTACACTCCCTGATCCGCGAAACCACAATCACAGCCACGCCATCCAGGAATGTGTCACCGTTCCGCCTGGTGCCATTTTCAGACTATGATTTTAAAAAAAAACTTAAAAAAAATGATGATGATTGAAATATATTTTTTTCTTTTTCTTCTTTTTCTCCTGTGATGTTTCTGTCTCAGGAGCAGGGGCCTCCCACTTTTCAGCCAAAACCAACGAGTCCGCCCCCCCCTGGATGTGGGAGAACCTGATGTGACCTTCACTGGAAGAACGTAAATCAGTTGCAGCCAACACACACACACACACACTCATCTCGTGTCGGTGTCACTGGATTCCAAAAAAGTACAATAAAGGCATCTCGTAATAAAAGCAGTCTCGGCTCATTCCCTCGCGCACCCACAGACGGCGACGGACTCGTCTGGACACTAGATGGCCCACAGAGAGCAGATAGCTGCACCACCACCGCCACAATCCACAAGCGCTGGTGTTTTGTGGGTGGCCTTATTTCCCTAAGTTAACTTTAGCCTATTATTTTTCATATTATTACTTTTTTTTTTTTTTTTTTTTTTTACTGATGTCAAGTTGTATTTATTATTTCATGTCATTTGAAAACCGTTCTTATTCTCTTGAATCATTTTAATACAGCTTTTTGACACAGGCCATATACTGTATTATACTGTGTCTGTATTTTATATATATATATATATATAATACAATTATTTTTAAATTCATTATTTTAAATTTAAATTCAATTTTTTTTCACCTGTTCCTGCTCATGGTGAGTCACTTTTCCAAGGAATTTTCGTCGGAGCCAATTAAAAAAAAAAAAAAAAAAAACGACATTGAATGGTTACATGTATATTTCCTAATCACTGCATCATAAAATTTGATGAAACTAAAATAAAAGTTAGGTTTAGTCATGAAAAGTAACCACTATGGCACAACTTAATCTGTGACAAAGATTATATATTTGTAAAAAAAAAAAAAAATTCTAATGGTCATTTCCAATTCCTACCAAAAAAAGGGCTTGAATAGGTGTGTGTGTGTCTGATTTGATCAACTTTACTCTTTGAATAACAATCATCCCTCTAATGTCACACTCTCTCTTTTTTCTCCACAGGATGAGGCTTGCTTCACTCTTCTCCCCGCAGACACAGTTCAGTTATGCGAGTCCATGTTTGTACAGTTGTGGTTGAGATTTTTCGGCCAAGTATTTAATGTTTTGATCATTTCTTTTTTCTTTTCTTTTTTTAATATATCCCCTCTGTCTCTGCAGAACCTGAGATAAATCTAACCCAACCTTAATTTCCTTATCTTTTTTTTTTTCCAGGGCCTAGGTGATGACTGCATATGCAACTCCTCAGGAGAAAAATACGTTATTTATCGAGCTACACTCCCTGATCCGCGAAACCACAATCACAGCCACGCCATCCAGGAATGTGTCACCGTTCCGCCTGGTGCCATTTTCAGACTATGATTTTAAAAAAAAACTTAAAAAAAAATGATGATGATTGAAATATATTTTTTTCTTTTTCTTCTTTTTCTCCTGTGATGTTTCTGTCTCAGGAGCAGGGGCCTCCCACTTTTCAGCCAAAACCAACGAGTCCGCCCCCCCCTGGATGTGGGAGAACCTGATGTGACCTTCACTGGAAGAACGTAAATCAGTTGCAGCCAACACACACACACACACACTCAGAGTCTGTGTTCGTTGTGGGGGTGAGCGCATACTGGAAGAACCAGAAATGTTTACAGAGGCGGAGGAGGCGGGGAAGGGGGAGGGGCCAGACCGTGCATATGAAGTGGTTGTAGTAGAGGGGCGTGTTGAGAGAGAAACTCGAACCTCATGCCAAGGACTTTTCAACCTCTCTCTTCATAACGGGCTAAACTGGAGGAATAGGGGGGAAGCGATCAGAATATTGCTCACCAGGAGGTCAAAGGTCAACGCTGACATCATTTAGGAAACGTCTCTTGTCTCGCTGCCGTTCACCCGCAGGAGAAATACAGGAATTCGGGAAGAGGCCTCCAAATTCCTTTTCAGTTGGTATTAAATAAAGCTCCATGTACAGTTTGGTCACTCATAGAACTTTAACACAAATGAATTAAAAATGAAAAACTGCAGAAGAAGAAATGTCCTCAAAATACCTCAAACATATTCATTTATATTTCAGTCACTGACTTAAATACACGTTGGGGGCATTTTGTTCCTAATGTGTCTGAACGATCATTTCCCTATCTAGAATTATTTTATTATTATTTTATTATTCGACTTTGTCTTTATTTCTTCCATTTCTTCTTCTCTCTCTGGCTTTAAGTTGAAAACCACGCTCAGCAGCGCCTATTGGATATCTCTCTGGCAGCTTCTTCCTTTTTTTTTATTTTTTTTTTCTCCACTCGTAGTGTCTGTGAAGTGGATCTTCATGTTTGATGTGAGGAGGTCAGCGCACTCTGTAATTACTGTCTGGAGCCCCCAGGGACACTGACGCAGGTTCAGTGTTTTAGTTTTCACCCTCCGCTGTAAAAAAAACTAAACAAAACGCACACGTGTGTGTGTGTTTATGTGTGTCTCATATTCTTCTTTTGAAGCGTGTATTAATTGGGAACTGAAGGCCACACGTGGTGAAATAAAACGTGGTAAATATGGAGGGGGGGGGGGGGGGTGTCCATGTTATCTGACCATGTGTGACCCCTTCCTGTCACAGAAACAGGGTCAATGTATTTACCCCTCACGTGTAACCCACTTCCTGTTTACCTTTAAGCGCTTTAGCTTGGTGTTATTGTACATCTGTGTCCATTTCAAATTTTTGTTGTTTCAACAGCAAATGAACTTTTTGATTTCTTTATTTGATTTTTTTTTGGGGCTGTTTTTTCAACCCAAAATTGTCTCTGAGGTGAGTTTTTTTTGGTGTTGGGCTCGGTTCAAGGTTGTTGGTTTTAAAGCTTTATCTCTCCCACACATGAGCTTTATCTTTACCTCTGTAAATGTAAATCTCCTCGTAAACTAGCGCAAGGACTCACAGGAACCGAGACTTTGAACCTGGTCTGACGTTCACGTCTCATTTCGCTTGTTTATATATCCGCGCTCGATTTCGGAAGTTCGGATATGAAGATGAAAGCCCTGATAATGGCTTCACAGCCTGTGTCCAGATTCTGATGGGATGTGACAGGAGCACCGGTGGGGCTGCCACATGAAGCTCCTCTTCTTCTCCTGTTCACCAGGCGATTTGTTCACCTTTGAATAATGAAACACATGCATGGAAAGGGCCAGCTGCTCTCCTCATTTCAAATCCCAGTTCAATTAAACATGAGGGTTTCTTTTTAATAAGGGACCACCGCCCACATTTTCAGACACAGATTGGTTCAACCCGAGCTGTTTGTTTGAAAATCAAGTTGTGAATTTGAAAACCAAAAAAAAAAGGCTCCTGCATGATTGGATTTCCTTTTTATTTTCTCATCTTTTAAATCTCATCCATCATTAAATTACATTTGAAATGTCACTTTTTGTTCCCCCTGCACGAGAAAGTGTAGTGCAGCAGCCCTGTCAGACGTGTGTGTGTGTGTGTGTGTGTGTCTGCCTGCAGCACGTGCTTCTTTCCCCCCCGTGAAAGGGTTAAGCTCATAGTAAGAAGTGGCTCCGCCTCCCGATTGTTGGCTCTGTGCGCCTCAGAAATCACACCACCCCAGGTCCCGCCCCCCTCCTTCAGGGGGGCCCCCCTCCGGGCCCCACCCACCCGAGGACCACATTCAAATGGCTCTGGTGTTGTCAAACAACACAGTGTGTGCAGTGCATCCATCCTCCGAGCCTCCAGCTGCAGCATCTCTGAAAACAACACAACAGCACAACACAACAGGAGCCGCATCACGGAGCCACCATCAGAGACCTAACTGAAAGGGGTTTTTGTTTGTAGATGATGGCACAGTCGGTTTCCACACGTCTGCTGCTCCTCCTCCTCCTCCTCTTCTGCTCCTTCCTCCACACAAGTAAGTCCAAGCTGCGTTGTGCATTTTAATCTCCGCCAGAATCCTGTTGTGTGCTTGTTTAGTTTTTAATAGTGTCCATTTTCCCGCTCGCCTGGTGCGTAAAACACGCGTAAAAAAAAACAAAAAACGACACCCTGCTCCATCCTGCCGTTGCCGCTTAGAAATGTTTGAAATTGAATGATTTGACGAATTATTTGGTCCTGGTGGGTTTAAATTGCACCGGATGCTATGTGAGGAGGAGAAGGGGGGGGGGGGGGGGGGGG
>JAFBJU010001464.1:101560-119522 GCA_016785305.1 Colistium nudipinnis
TATTATTATTATTATTATTATTATTATTATTATTATTATTTATGTATTTATGTATTTATGTATTTAAATTATTTTATTTTTTTATTTTTTTATTCATTTGTGAAAGCAAAACATATCTGATATAAATGATTAAAACTCAACAATTTTGATTGAGGAACTTCACACGTGAAATAACAAGTGACGGGTCCTTCTTACGCCCCCTACAGGACAACACGTGACCACTTACACCGGAAACCACGTGACTTGGGTTTCCTCTCGCGTGTCCTGTCTCCGGGATGATTCCGGGCTGACTGATTTGTAGTTTTGTAGTTTTTTTCATATTTATCTCCACTTTTTAGAATCCTTTTTTTTTTAATCATGTCGGACAATTCGGAGTTGAAAATCAACTCCCAGTTCGCTCAGAAATATGAGAAGTACCGACAGAGAGAAGAACTACAGAGGCGTAAGTGTGTCGCTGCTAACGACTCATGCTAACAAACGTGGGGGAGCGTAGCTAGCGCTGTAGGTGTGTGTGCGTGTTGTTTATTTTGTGTATGTGTGTTGTTGTTGTGCAGTGAAGGCTCGATACGGGGACCGAGCCGGGGGCAGTGACTCTGAAACCTCCGAGTCCAGCTCGGATGACAGTGAAGTGGTGAGTTTGAAACCTGTCCTTCCATCCTCGCGCACGCACAGGCACGCACAGGCACGCACGCACTTCCTCCACGAATGTTGTTGCTTCTCTGCACAGGAGCTGGACCCCGCTTTGGAAAGAGATTTTTACAGAACACTGTCACTGCTGAAGAAGAAAGACCCGAAGATCTACCAGGAAGATGCCACCTTCTACTCTGAAGGTTTGTGTACAGTCAGTGGTGATACTAGTTGTTGTTGTTGTGTAGTAAGAACAAACAAAAAAAGTGATGTGTGTGTGTGTGTGTGTGTCTGTGTGTCTGTCTCTCAGGGGAATCCACCGATGACGAGAAGCCTTCGACCTCCAAGAAAGCAGCGAAGCCGATGTACCTCAAGGACTACGAGCGTAAAGTCATACTGGAAAAAGAAGGGTGAGGAAAAAGTCATGTACACGGTTTGTCTGCACCAGATCCACATCATCTCAGATGTATGGCCCAAATTCTTGGATTATCAGGATCTTATTCAGGATAAAGTTCATATTTGGTCACACACAAAAAAAATCCCTTTAATCTGTTCTCATATGCAGGAAGTGATGATTGGTCATTTTCCTACTTGCTGTCATGTTGTAGACAAGAATATAATTGAATTTAGAAATTAAAATAGAAATAATTCCCCATGTAATTATTCGCAACCATAATTCACCACTCATCTTATAACTCCAGAAAAAATAAATAAATAAAAAATTCCATAGTTGTGTTAGAAGCTTGCAAGCATTGATTAAAGTGTTTTTATTTGGCAGAAAATATGAAGATGATGACGACAGCGACGATGAGGAGGCTGCTCAGAGAAGAGAGGTAAGAGGAGTTATGTTTTAATTTAACTCACTTGGAAATGTTGAGTTCCCTACCTGTATCAGATATTTGCATAATTGTTTTCCTCTGTAGAGAGCGGCTTCTCCCAGCTACATCCAGGAGCAAGAGGAGCTGAAAAAAAGGTGAGGCTCAAACCCTCTGAAGATGCGCAGATCTTCTCTTTAATTACTGTTATTATACAGAAAATATAAAACCTTCTCGGCAGCTTCCGGAAGTTCATCCAGGACAGTGATGAAGAGGATGAGGGCAGTCCGGAGGAGGAAGGACTCCAGCTGTTGACCAGGAGGACGAAAACACAGGAGGAGAAGGACAAAGAAGAGGCAGACTATGTGGAATGGCTGAAAGGCCAGGCTGAGCTGGAGGGTCCAGAGGAGGTGAAGGACATGGTGAGTGTCACAACAGTGTGTGTGTGTCAGAAAGAAGGCAGGAACCTGTTTTTATTAATCGCTTGTTTATGGTGGGACAGAAATACCTGAGGGACTACTGGAATGACCCGGAGTTGGATGAGAAGGAACGCTTCCTGAGGGACTACGTTCTTAACAAGGGCTACCTCGAAGAAGGCGACAGTGAACGGTACCTCACTTCCTGTCTGAATGTCGCGTTTTCCTTGCTGCGCTGTGAAGTGCAGGAGCACGTGAACATGATTTACCCATGATGCAATCAGGATCCCGACCTACGACGAGGTGGTCCAGGACGAGGTGGAGGATTCCGAGGAGGAAGGGGAGACTTTCCTGGAGAAGCAGGAGGACTTTGAGAGGAGCTACAACTTCCGCTTCGAGGAGCCCGACGCTCAGCAGATCAAAACGTACCCGCGCAGCATCGCCACCTCGGTGCGCTCCAAAGACGACCGCAGGAAACGCAAGAGGGAGGAAGTGAAAGACAGGAAGCAAAAGGTACCGTGGGAGAGCTTTTCTCAGCCCCGCGTGCCGTGGGCCAGCGTGACCCCCTCTCTGTGTCTTCACCACCATTCCAGGAGAAAGAGCAGAAGCAGGAGCAGCTGAAGCAGCTGAAGAACCTGAAGCGCAACGAGATCACGGAGAAGCTGAAGAGGCTTCAGGAGCTCACTGGCAACGAGCAGCTGGCCTTCAGTCAGCTGGACCTGGAGGGAGACTTCGATCCGCAGCAGCACGACCAGCTCATGCAGGTGGGTGCACACGCACAGTTATAATATGATGTGATATGATAGAATAATAATGTCCTATAATAATATAATATAGTGTGATATAAAAGTCGAGATTGTCAGGAGTTTGCGTTTATTGTCAGTTGGTATTCGTGTGCCTGTTTATTTCAGCATAGGCAAACCCTTTCTCCACACCGTGTTCCATCACTCCCCCTAGCAACGGTAACTAGGTGCATCAGGTGGTTCATTAAATAAACATGGACACTGGTCCTGGACACCGTCAGATGTACAGCTGAAGTTAGCAGCTCTGCCCCGTCCCAAATTGGATTTAATGATGTTTTTTTTTAACACACATTATATAGCTATTCTGAGAGGCACAGTCGGTTCACAGTCAGAATGAGTCCTCAGCTCAGCTGCTGATTTTCACACAGGTGAACTGCGTTTGAACTCATTTGGGTTGTCAGGACGATGAGGTGCAGCTGGTCTCTGATTGAACGCTCCGGGGTTCAAAAGCTGAGTCCAGCCCATTGTGCGTGTGCTCGTGCTTGGAATGCAGTCCTTTCCTGAAACAAATGTTGAAAGGCCGCATTGACGACAAGTTGTGTTCTGTTTCTAGAAGTTCTTTGGAGATCAATATTACGGAGAAGATGAAGGGGAGAAGCCCCAGTTTGACGATGAGGAGGGTGAGTTTCTTTCAAAGGGTTTTTTTTTTTCCAAGATATTCATAGATTTAAATAGTTGATATAATTTAAAAAAAAAATGTTTCCCCTTCTGTGGCTGACAGAGCACTGGAACTGGGACACGTGGACAGGACAGGAACAAGAGGGCGACCATGGTGACGAGGACTATGATGGAGACCAATATCATGCTGCTGGACCCCACTGTGATGATGAAGACTTCATTGTGCGTTGCGTGAATGATTTGCCTGAATGTACCTTCCTGTCGGGAAAAACCCGCTCAGCCAATGTGCATCCTGTCAAACTAGATGGATGCGGACTACGACCCCAGCCAGCACTCGGCCTCCAAGAAGCAGAAGAAAAAGGAGAGGAAGAAGCTGAAGAAGGAGGATATGCCACCAATGGGCAAAAAGAAAAAGAAGTCTCACTTTGCCGAGGTCATCACCAAGAACAAGCCGGTGTTTGATCCGCGTGAGTAAGGGGGGGCGGGGGACCTGCCGTGGAGACCCTCTGCAGTGTGTGTGTGTGTGTGTGGTAATTGCTTGTCTAAGTGGAGGCTCGTTGTGTTTCAGAGGAGAAAAGCTTCGAGCAGTACTTGGACGAGTACTACAAGCTGGACTATGAGGACATCATAGACGACCTCCCGTGCCGGTTTCGCTACAGGCCGGTCCTGGCCAACGATTTTGGTCTCACCACTGAGGAGGTGAGGATGGCTGCGTTTTGGGATATTCCTGCACAAGTGACTGTTCACGGACATCTGATCGTTTCCACCCCAAGCTACAGTGTGTGTCACCTGTAGGTTTTTTAATCGTTAAAAGAATGGACCATTGATTTGGGCTAAAGGCAACAAACCCCAGATTTTCTTTTTGCTGTCTTAAATGGCCGATGCGAGAGATGACATGAGCCAGGTGTTGGGTAATAATGCTGCAGTGATGAGCTTTGAGATGAATGACCTGGTATTGCTTCCCTCACGGGAAAGTCTCTGACCAGGGGATGATCTCAATTTAATCTTCTCTCTGAGCAGATCTGGGTTAGTAAAAGAAAAAAAAATCCAGAAAGACTATTTGATTTTTTTTATTTTTATGAAGGAATGTGTTTATCTCCACAGATTTTACATGCAAACGACAAGGAGCTGAACCGCTGGAGCTCTCTGAAGAAGACCTGCATGTTCAGGTACCGCTCCTGTTCTCGGTGTTGCACTTTGTTGCGTTGTCTCAAGTTTAGTCGCCACACACTTGAACGCCCCCCTCCCCCCTTCCCTTCACATGATTTCTCTCAGATCTGACAAAGAAGAGATGAGCGACTTGAAGAACTATATAATCAAAGCCCAGAATGAAGGCAAGAAAAAAGAAATCCTCAGCTCTGTATATACCGAGTGAGTATAACGCATCATCCTGCACATTTTTATTTTTTTTACTGTAGCAGTGTTTACAGATTTTTTGTCTGAATTTAATCCACAGGGAAGATCAAGAGTTGGCTGATGCCAAAACTAAGATGGGGAAGAAGAGGAGAGATTGTGTGAAGAACACTGAGAAGCAGAGTGGAGAAGCTGAGGACGATGACGCATCTTCTGTCAAGGACTCCTCAGATGAGACCATTCCTCAGGCTCTTAGAGAAGCTGGGGATGATGATGATGAGGAGGAGGAAGAAGAGGTTCTTATACCAAAGAAGAAGATGAAAGAGGAAGAGGAGCCGCCACAGGTCGCTGCAGTTAAAGTCGAGGAGGTGAAAAACAGGACTGAGAGGCCGAGTTGGTCCAAGACCAAGCCCAGGCGCTCGGGGGGGCGTGTCCTGTCGGGAACCCTCGGGGTGAAGATCGGCGGGCGCGAGTTCAGCAGACAGAGGCTGAAGGCCTACGGTCTGAACCCCAAGAGACTGTACTTCAGACAGGTGGGCAGACAGAAACGGAAAGCGCAGGAAAAGATGGAGAAGCAGAAAAACAAGGAGTGATGCTGAGCTCACGAGTCGTTCCTCCGTTCTTTTGTTTTATGGTCTTGCAATTCAATTCTTTACCATTCACTTGTTTGCTGGCCTTGCGTTAATCTACAGTTCTTTTTACCTGTAGTATTTACATTAGTAAATAAACAATTGATGAATATAGAAATGGACCAAAGCCCTCAAGTTATTTGGACAGGACCGCCTGAAGCCAGTTTTCTTTTTTTGCGGTGTTAAATTGTGCAAATGTTGGCCTTAGTCAGGTTGGTGTATCCGACATTTATTTTGTCAATACTTCATGCTTACTAGTAAGAGAAATGTGTTCACTTTAATTATTATAGTGCAGCTTCTAACTTAACAAAAGTGTTGGCACACTGGCCATCTGAAGTCCCTGCAGCAAACTCTTAATAAATGTGTGAATTATATTCTAATCTGTGTTAATATGAGCCATATTCTATTCATGTATATTTTTTCTAAGTAAAATTCATGAGTAGGGATTAATGTGTTATACATAATAAACGTGATGAAATGAGGGGTGGATCGAATGAGTTTTCAGAAATCTCCTAATTTTTTTTATCCAGTAGAGAAGGAGTTGTGGAAATTTAATGTACTAATTTAAAATAGTGAAAAAATGACGTTTTAGCACGAAGTCACACGCCTGAAAATTATTAAAAAATACGCTTCAAATAATCTAACCTATGTGCGTGTGTACACCGTTTGTACAGCAGGGGGCGGTATAAGGCGAGTTGCCACCGGAAGTCCGCCAACGACCAAAGAAGAAAAACAGCAGGCGCGCCATCGTTTGAATCACGGAAACGATCTTTGAGGTAAAGCTGCGTTACGTTTGTTTGAATTTCACCCGCAAATGCATCGTTTCTCTCCAAAATATGACTTCGAAGTTGTTATTGTAACTTGTGACGCGAAATATGTATTTTCTTTAGTTCGCCACGTTCCTCACGTCTGCACTGTGTGAAGCTCACGTTGTCAACATATCGTGTGTGTGTGTGTGTGCTTTTAGCTAACCCGAACATTAATAAAGCGCATTATAGAGAAGGCTTCATTTTTAGAATAATGTACATTCAATATTTTGCCATGATTTACATGTTTGTGTGTTTCAAGGGGTACAGTACAAGTGCAGCTTAAACAATGTATGTAGTATGTTGTTTTGAAGGCGTGTGTCACTAATGTTGTACAAACGGAGAATTCTGATGCTAGGATATGTACGTCTTTTTATGTCGTCGTAACTTCTAATGTGAGGCTTGAATGAGTCCTTGTCGTGTCATATTTGAACTTTATTCTCTGGTGGTCGTCGTCCAGTGTCGGCAGGATGGCTCAGGGTCACAAGTTCCAGGACCTGGAGGAGATGGGGGAGGCGCTGTTGGAGTATATCAACAGCAGCCAGACGGACAAACTGCAACTGATGAAAGCTGAGCATCAGGCTCTTTTCGACCAGCACCTTGAGACCAAAAGGATCTTGACGCAGATTTTAAAAGGCAAGAAATCGCACACTGATGAAATCTTGTCAGAATGTACTACTATTCTGTTTTGGGATATGGGTGTTGCACCGTTGCAGCGGAAGTAGATCTAGGTCTGGGTGTCCGTTCTGTTCCGCATCATCTCCTCTCTCACCTGCCATTGGATTTCCTTCACCCGCAGAGGAGGCTCAGATTGAGGAGAACGTGGGCCAGAGGCTGCTGGACATGGAGGAGGAGAAGCAGCAAAGGGATCGGGAGCTGGAGAGTCTGGAGGTGCAGCTTAGACAGTGTATAGCCAAGAGCCAGATCACCGAGTCCGAATTACAGTATCCTTTATTTTTGAGCGATGGCGATGTAAAAATGTTATGGTATACATCCGGTGTGGCTGCGTGCACCCTTTCTTTGTTGGCCCCCTTAACCTTCCTCCAGGTTCCTGAAGGGAGAGTTGGAGAGTTTAAAAAACACCGAGCACCAGCTTGAGACTCTTCAGAGCGAGGTGGATGAAGACACCACAGAAGTCATCCCGTCAGCAGTGTGAGTGTCGTGTGTGTGTATATTCAAAACTGTAGCTTTTCATTAGCTTGTGTAAAACATCCACATTTCGCTGTGTATCGGGCTTTAGATTTATCAAGAAAAGGATAAATGAGTCCTTCACAAATCTTCATAAAATGCAAATAACTGAAATGTTCTCTCAACTAAACCCTTGACTTTACTTATCTACTTTAAACTCTGTTTTCAGGTTCCAGCAGTTTCTTTTTTATTCGTTTTTTTTATATATATAAAATGGTATTCTCTCTTCAGGTATGTGGCCCAGGTCTATTACCTCATAACCAAGATCAAGTGGGAATATGATACACCACCCACCGTCTTGAAAGGAGGTAGAGTGTATGCTTTTGTCTATACAACCTTTTGTGTGTTGTGTCTCCTACTGTGACTTCACGACTTGCTTTCACCTTCCTGCAGTGCATTATGGGGCAGACCTGGCCACTCCCATCAACATCGACACGTCTACGCGGCCTCGGAGTAACGTAAGCGACCAGTTGTGGGGCTTTGTCAGCACTGAGTGGTAGATAAATGGTGTTGGTGCCGTCAGGAATATTGTGTACATTGTGTATTTGTTTGTCATGTCCTTCCCTCGATATAACATATTGTTTATGGTTTTTCACTCATTCTCTTATATATATGTGTATATATCTATATAAAGTGGTGTGTTAGTCACTGGGTGTCACTGTTGAGCTATTCACCGCTCGAAATGTAAATGCGTGCACATGCCCACATGGTTTCCTCGGAGTAAGGCCAACTCAGAAACTAGCCTTTGGTTACAGTTCCACACCTTTCGTCATTGTCATTTGCTAACGTGACAGCCGTCTCCATGACAACTGAACAAACTCCTTCTGCAGAGGAAGTCAGTGAGATGCTGTGGAAAGTTTTCACAAGAGACCCTGAGGTGGATTAGTCGGACTGTGGCTCAGCCCAGTGGATCCAAACCCTTTTATTTCGATTCCCATTTATATACGTATAAGCTGTAGAGTCTTTTCATTTCTACGTTTGGGCTAATAAATGAACATTTCTTTATTCATTCGTAATCTTGATGAGAACATTACACATGTCTATTTTTTTTGCTTTTAGCCAAATATTTGAGCAATTTATTGATCCAATTCAGAAAGCTCCTTCCATTGTGTACTTGGTTCAAATAATGATCATTCTATATATTGATCAAACAATTCCGGTTGTTCACCTCTTTCTTTTTCCATCATTTCTTCCTTCATTTCATCCTTTCTCCCCGAGTCTGTTCAGCCCAGTTTCCAGAGATTGGACCTTTTAGGGCTTTGAAAAACAGTCTTTTTGGTCGTAGGTTGACACTGTCAACTCATTTTGTTGTATGGCATCACAATCGCTTAGTGATATATTGTAAAACAGGCATCTATAGGGCTGGAATGATATATTTAGTTTGTCACAGATGTTGGCCTCATAGTGCTTGTGCCATGCCAAGCACATTTGTTGATCTGCTGAATATTATTTACCCGTTTTCCGGCTCTACCGAGAACCGAAACTTTCTCCTGCATCGTGTACCCTATTCAGCACAGCGCGTGGTGGGCGGTTGGGAGGCGGGCTTATACTGGCTCGGGCGCCATCACTTGTAAGAACCAGGCACCCACGTGCGGTTTCCTTACGATAAGCATCCAGCAAGCTGGTGTGTTTTCTGCAAATCATCTGTTACCCAGCAAGTCACATCATGTGGTTTCCCAGGTGGTTAGCGTGGATGGGGGGGGGGGCGGGTTGGGGGTCTTTGTTAGTCAAGACGCAGCTCCTTGCAGCTGAAATTTCACTTTTTCCTTTTTTTTTAAATTTCTTAACTGCATAGAGTTGAAAGTTCCCCGTGTCCAGGTCTCGTCAGAGCTGGTGTGGCTTTAACTCGGAACGTCGACTCCAGTTGTGTTGAATGAAGGCCTCTTTGAAAAGGGGGGGGGGGGGGGGCAGGTTTGGGGGGGGGGTTCAGGTTTTGGCCTGGTTACGGTTGATCCTGATCATTGAAATCATTGAAAATATTTTTATTTATAGAGTAAGTGATGCAAAGAGACTTGAACATCGAAAACCAAGAAAGGAAAGAATGACGAGGCCTCCGCCTAAACATAGTTCACATGTTTATTCAGTGCACATATAAAACTGACATAACTTAAATGAAGTTGTTTACCATACAAAAATGCTACTATAGATATATTTACAAAGTGTAAAACAAAACCAAAAAAAAAAAAAAGAAAAACCGTGAAAATATATTTTTATCTCTTTACATTTATGTACAGTATTACAATCAGGAAAGTGTCTACGTTTTTAAGTTCACCAACGGCACAGTGAAATCCTGCAGTACTCGGAAGCGCGCGCACACACACACACACACACACACACTGTGTTGTCTGGGCTGTGACAGATGTGAAAGACGAGGTTATATTTGTTTTCCCGTCTTTGAAAACCCTTAAGTGACATAATTCCACGTTACGCTGACTTTTCATCCCATTTTTTTTTGTTTTTTGTGCAAAAGCACGTAGACGCAACATTGTGTTGTTTGTTAACAAAAAAAAACAAAAAAACAGAGAAGGCGTCGCCAAACCTCCAGTGTCAGCTTGGGATGGCTTTGAGTCATTCCTGTGCTGCGCTGCTACATGTGCGGAAGGGGGACCTCCAGAGCGCCGCGCCACCCAGCGCGCCCCCCCACGTGACGACCTCTGATGTCTGATGGCGAGGGGGAGCCCTCGGCCCCAGCGGTCACCAAAAACTCGCATGGTAGAAATTAGATGGTTTTTGGGGGCGACAGCCTTTTTTGGGTGTGGATGCTCCGTGTTGGTTACAACGTGTCATTAGACGCGTCACTGGGCGATAAGGATACATCTCAGGTCCGTGGCCTGTGCCGCGTGATTACGCCTCTGTGTGTGTTGACTTCATAGACTGAAATGGAACCTTGCCGGAGGAGGAACGTTGTCTGGCTAATACTGGCCTTGGCTTTTTTCACGCCATTTTTTTTTTTTGTCTTTAAGCAAGAAACTTCTCGCTTAATATTAAGCCACGGGGGTTTTTTTTTTCCCCCCGCTATCACACTGTAATAGAGAGGCACATAAATATTTCAAATCGGTTCTCCCAGTTTGAGCTTCTGCTGGTCACGGAGATCCATAATATCATGACGGAGTGCAACATTCATCTCTGGTGGAGCTCGCGCACAAGTCTCCGTTTTTGGAGCCAAGTGGCCTGGGTGGGTTGAGTGGTTTCTTTTTCATTTTTTTTCCCCCGTCTTTTGGGAAGCCGCGCGTCATGTCTGGCTCATCCGGGGGTAAATGGCTTTGACGGTGGAGGGCGTGAGGTTGCCGGAGGACACGGTGGTCTCCAGGCCCTCCAGCCTGTGGGAGGCGGCGTCCGTCTTGCTGGTGCTGCACTCCAGGAAGGGGATGCCGATCTTCTTGACCTGCCCGTCCTTGGTGAGCAGGCAGGGCCGGCACAGCAGCCGCAGGATGGCCTTCCTCATGTCCTTGCTGGTCAGCGTGTAGATGATGGGGTTGAGCAGCGAGTTGAGCATGGCGATGCCCAGGAAGTAGTCGGCCTTGAAGAGCACCGGGCAGCTCCCGGCCGGGCAGCAGAAGTCCAGCAGCAGGAAGACGAAGAGCGGCAGCCAGCAGGCGATGAAGACCCCCAACACGATGGTGACGGTCTTCAGCAGCGCCATGTACTTCTGGGACTTGCGGTAGAGGCCCTTGCGCTGCGGCGCGGAGGCCAGCCGCTGCGTGTTGGACTTGACGATGCGGAAGATGCGCACGTAGAGCACCACGATGGCCATGAGCACGGCGCTGAAGACGGTGACGCAGAAGAGGATGTAGCTCTTGGCGTAGAGCGGCAGCACGGTGGAGCAGCGCTGCAGCTGGCCCATGCAGTTCCAGCCCAGGACGGGCAGCACGCCCAGCAGCACCGCCAGCACCCAGCTGGCCCCGATCAGGGCGAACATGCGGCCCTGCTTGTCCCCCTGGTACGGCTTCATGCGCACCATGGTCACGTGGCGCTCGATGGCGATGGCCAGCAGGCTGATGACGGAGGCGGCCAGCATGATGAACACGCCCCCTTCCCTCAGGAACCACAGCACCGGGGTCATTTGGAGCGTGTTGGCGCCGGACGTGATGAGGTTGACCATGTAGGTGAAGCCGGCCAGCAGGTCGGAGAGCGTCAGGTTGCCCAGCAGGTAGTACATGGGCACGTGGAACTTCTTGTTCTTCCAGATGGCCAGCAGCACCACGGCGTTCTCCGCCACGATGAGCAGGCAGACCAGCAGGAAGGCGATGGCCTCGGGCTTCAGGCCGTTCTTGTACTTGGTGCCGTTGAGCTTGCCCGTGTAGTTGTAGTGCTCCAGGATGACGGCGTTGCTCTGGTACTCGCGGAACATCCTCAGCAGGTTTCCCGGCGAGGGGGGCGTCAGGGGCTCGGCGGAGGGTGCCACGGCGGCGTAGGCGGCGTGCGAAGTCTCGGTGGCCATCGTTGTCATTCCGCGCAGGTCACGGTGCTTTTTTTTTTTAATTTTATTTGTTGTTCCTCCTTTTTCACGCGTTTTTGTTTTGTTCAACTTAGATCCACAGGATTTTAAAGTGGCATAGTCCTCAGCTGGTTCATTGTGTCTAGGTCCCTTTTTTTTTTGTATCGAAAGCGTTCAAAGGTAGAATCGGGAATCAGCTGTTGTGAGGGATTTTTTTTTTTTTTCCTTTTCAAGCTTCCAAAATGGGATTTCCTGTGGTGGGAGATTTTTTTTTTTTAATTTTCTTTAAAAATTACATTTTTCTTCAATGCCCGGGCTGCTCACCAGGAGGCGATGAGAGGCGATCTGAAAACAGGGACAGGAGGTGAAAGTTAGTGTGAGTGTCAGGAAAAAAAAAAAAAAGGGAAAATGGGAATTTACATTTATATTTGAATATCGGGAATGTCCAGAGATAACCCAAACATCCTAGCAACCATGTACATTGTAATAATGACGGAAAGCCTCCATTACAGGAGATGGCAACTTGGGCTAGTAACTTTTTTTTTTTTTTTTTATTATTATAATCTTCACTTCACAGAGAAAACACTTTCCAAGCATTTGTCTCTGAAGATTTGAACTCGTATTTATTGCTATTGTACGTGGTTAGGTGCCGTGCGTAATTACGCACGAAATTCGCCTTTCCCCCCCCAACCTGCAAATCCACCGAACACACAAGTAGACGGAGTGGCTCCACATGTGTAGGCAGTTTTAATTTGCCCCCCCACCTGAAGTCAAACTTCCATTTTTGGGGCTAGATCTGCGCCGAACTCACCAACGATCCATTTTTTTGTTTACTCTATTTCTATCGGAAACGTCACGCCGAGCGGCACGCTCACACTCCGGGACGCTTTACGCGCATGATCAGACCTAAAACAGGCAAAATCAATACCATGCAAACGTGACAAGTAAAACTCACCTTTTGAAAAGAAGAAGAAGAAGAAAAAAAAAAAGGTGTGAATGTCCAGTAACGTGGAAGGTTTGAGGGGTGCCACGGTGGTGCAGAGAGAGAGAGGACGCGGGCTCTCCGTGGATCAGTGCGCGCCGCGGGGACACGGGGAGTGTGATGTGAGAGTGGAGCGGGGGCAGGACTCGACACGCAGAGAGGGTTGGTCTCTGATGTTTGTGCCCTGCATAGATTTCTCTCCCTCCTTCCTCTGACCCCCTCGAGAGACCCCCCCCCCCTCCTCCTCCTCCTCCTCCTCCTCCTCCTCCTGCAACCCCCTTCCCTCCCATAATCTGGCCTGAGGGAGGCAGAATAAAACTGTGGATGACATCTGAGGAAGAAAGTGACATTTACACCTTCATCAGTTTGCCCGCAGGTACACGACACGGTGCCAAGTGTGCGCGGGCGTGCGTGCGTGCGGGCGTGCGTGTTTCTTCCTCTCAGCCATTTTGCATTCAGTCAACTGTGGCGTGTAATTATAACAGCAGATCACTCCGTGCTGCTCATCTGGTTTGTCAGATTATGAGGGAAAAATCTCTCACTCTCTCTCCCATTCGGTTAGTAACAGAGAGAGAGAGAGAGAGAGAGAAAACGGCACATTTTTCAAGTGCACTCCAAACTAAAAGAGCCACAAGTTCATTTGCCTGTGGAAAAAATGGTAATTTGTGAGTGTGGTGTGGCTGGAACCGTTTCACAGAGTAGAAAACCCCAGGTTTCAGAAAATAACTTAGTCTATAGGCCTCATCTGTAATTATCTATAAAGCCAAACATCCAAAAAATAAATAGGCTTTTATGCCAGGCTTATTTGGCTGTTTTGACTTCAAACCTCTTTTATGAATCATTTCATTTGGATAAATCACCTGAATGGAAATGGGGGAAATGACAGCCGCTTCCTTCTCTTTCATTGGAAAAAAAAAAAAAATCCAGAATCTATCGGAGACTTAACATGAGATTCTTATTATTATTTTTTTCCATTATAACAGCTGTAGACAAAGTGATCGTTGAATGGGCCACTAGACTTCAAAATCCAATTGTGCGAAACTGAGATTGAATGTAGATTTGAAAACTTCATGTTGACTTTGGGGGGGAAAAAAATGGGGATTGGCTTTTTTTTCACCATTTTTGGACATTTTGCCGACAAAATAATGAAGGTGATGAGTTTTGGCCCATGGAGTTAGATAAATAAGTCCCTTTACTTATTTTTCCCGAGAGTAGGAACATGAGCTGGTTATTTTGGATTAAAAAAAATATGATGAGCGCCACATGGCCGGGGATCATCTCCAACTATTGATGTCACTGATGTGCTGGGACCTTTGGCAGGACAGCGCGCGGGGCGGGGGGGGGGGGGGGGGGAGGGGGGGGGGGGGGGGGGGGGGGGGGGGGGGGGGGGGGGGGGGAACTGCGTAATGGCGAGCGAGGGCTGGACGTGGCCTTCTCTAAACAGGAAGCTGCCTCATTGTGCCTCGAGAGGAGAGGGATATCCTTGAAAAAAAAAAACACAGAATGAAGTCACCGGGCTATCGTCACACACGTTGACAACAAGGTGACACACAACCCTTTTGTGGGCCACATAAGTGCCCACTTATTCATTTCCACTCCAGGTATTAATGGAATTTTTTTTTGATTGATTTTTTGGGGGTTTTGGAACAGAATCTTTAAACCTGGAATTTTCCATTTTCCTGCGTTTGTGGCTTTTTTTTTTGGTGAACAACTATAAATAGTTATTTTCTCTCCATCAACACATTTCTCCTTATTTTAGCTCCTCTCTCTCTCTCTCTCTCTCTTCCCCCACACCTGCTTGTCTGGGTTTCTCCACTTTAGACTAAGTGTTTCCCAGTTGCTGTTTTTTTTTTGGCCCCTGACTCGTCTCGTTCTCTCTTCCACGAAGCCCACCCAAGTGAGAACCCAGAGTTAGAGCTTCTCTTCTGTCAGCCGAGTGGCAGTCTACCCCCCCCCGCGGTGACACAGTGACCGGCTCTCAGTGTGGAGCCTCTGATTAGTTAACACACAAAGACGTGACAGCAGGACCACCTCCACCTCCTCCACCACCACCTCTGGTCTGAGGTCTGCTCCGTCACGGCCCTCCACCCCCACAGGCCTGGAGCAAAACGAGAACGGTCTGGACCCACCCAGTCGTCCATTTTGGGCCCTGGGGTGTGTGTGTGTGTGTGTGTGTGTGGGGGGGGGTCTTCTGTGAGTTCAGTATGTTCTGTACACCACGTGACGTGTTTTCCTGTGACATGCGTGTGCTCACAGAGCGGAAGCCGGTTCCGGCTGCTTTTGGCATGCGCTCACTCGGGATTGGCTGCTGTTTTGTCAATCAGACTGATGGCATGTTTGAATAAATAAGCCTTGGTGTTCTTTATAATAATCTTTAAGGTGTGGGTCATGTTTGTCCTTGTTCCCTTTGTTGTTGTTTTTTGGAAAGAACGTGCAGTTAGTTCCCACCGTGTGGTTCAGGGACCTGTTGCTCTGGCTAGTGTCACTGGTTTTACCTTAGCAGAAAACAAACAAAAAAAAAAAAAGATCCCACCTCCAAATGTGATTCTCGCCTTGTTGTGAGACAGTTTAAAAGAAACACGCAGCCGAACAATGGAAAGCGTTGGCACCTTCTCCTTTCAGACAATCACTTGTTAATGCTTTTTTGGACATTGTATGTAGATTGTGGAGCTTCCAGTCACACACGTTGACAGCTGCTCCAGGAAATGGTTGACAGAGGAAGATTTGGGAGCAAGGGTCGAATTCATTCTTTGCATTTTTGAAAAAGAGAAAAAAAGGCTTACTTGCTCTCTTGTGTTTGAATTAGCCATTAAACAATAAAAAAAAATATCCCATTTATTTTCTCTGTAGGAAATGCAATTTGTTGAATTGTTTTGAATGAAGACTAAAAGGCTGTGATTTTTTTTTCTTTCTGTTATACTGTGAACATCCCTCCCACCGCCCGGGACCTCCCTCTAAAATAACTCCTGACTGGTCACATAATAGAGATTAACATCAGAGGCAGCACTCCACATTGTGTTTTCAGACGTGTTTGTTGTGTGTGTGTGTGTGTGTGTGTGTGTGTGGTGCACTAACTGCAGTGGTACAGTATTTAGCATGAGATTGACGACTTAATCTTATCAGCTTTGTGTGAGCGGGAGGGCAGTTAAAGGTTCCCATGGCGATGGTAACTACTTGGTTAATGGGTCTGATTGGGGAATAAGATTTACACGTCTTATTTTATTTTATTTATTTTTTTAAAATGTAATTTAGGAAAAAAAAATAACCCTTGAAGGCTTTTGTTGCCGTTTGTCTGTTTGCTTTTCATGGTGATTATTACAAAAAAATCTGCATCCCAGCCAAGTATTAAAAAAAAAAAAAAAAGTAAACACAGAAGTACTATGTGTGTGTGTGTGTGCTCTAACGCGGTGTCCCGTACTAGAGTGGCTGCCTGAGATTTATGGGAATCCTACAAATAGCTGCTCGTGTGGAATAGTTGGAAATGTTTTCTTTCCATGGCTGTCCGGTGTATTTCTGTCAGGCCGGCTACTCTACGCCACTTCTCCGCTCTCCAGCTGCTCTGGTCTGCGTGTTTGTTGTTCTTTCTTCTTCTTCTTCTTCTTTTTTTTCCCCCCCAACTCCACCTAAGGCTTCCCGCTCCATGCATTGGAATTCAGATCTGATTGCATCTGCAAACCTGAGCTCAAGCTTTTTTTTTTTTTTTTTTAATCAGGCAAACAGATGCAAATCTTTACTGGCCTCTGATTGTTGTCAAAAAAAAAAGAAAAAAAAAAAGTGACATTAACATACAGTGTGCTTTATGTAGTTGTTGTGTGGAATGTGTCGGTGCTTTCACCGTCTCGCGGCGTCTCAGACTCGTCATGTTTTTTTTACGAGCAAACACAGACTTGGATTTTTTTTTTTGTTTTGTTTTCTGTTTGTCTAGAAGCCAAATACTCCCCCCCCCTCTCAGACATCCATTTTTTTTCCTGGATTTCAAAGTTGTTGTTGTTTTTTTTTACGAAAAAAAAATAATTCCCATGTAGATGTTTCTCATAGGCGGAACGAGATTTGTTGGTGGAAGCCTAAAATCAGAGGGGACTCTTTGGTCCAAACAAACACAGGAAGCTGCTGTGCTCCATTCGGGGCCCATTTTAATTTGACTTAGCCCCAGCATATATGAGTGGACGTCGCTTGTGTCTATAGGCCAACGCGCAAACATCCTCATTTCCTATGTCAACCTTCACTAGTTCTCACCCTCATGCTGGCAAGTTGTAACTTGTGTGTGTGTGTGTGTGCATGCGGTTCGTGCGGGGTGTGTGCGCCCGCGTGCGTTGGCGCAGATTCCAAACCGCAGATAAATGAGCATGTAGTCATTTTCTGCATCTTTATAAATCCGTGTGCGCTCACTGGCAAACTGTTTATTATGTATTAAAACTGAATTGTTTTTTTTATTTTTTTAAAATTTTTTTCATGGATGTGACGCAAGGTCTCGTCGTCGTGTTTTGTCATTTTTTCATTTGTCACAAAGAACATATTCTCTTTTTTTTTTCCAGGGGGGGGGGGGCAGATTTTTCCATTTTCAGTGAAATGCAATATTCGACTCTGCCTTTCCTTTCCCTTCACGATTCTCATGTTCAGGCCTTTTCTTCCGTCTGTCTTCACATTCCCACATTTGAACATTTAACCCCCCCCCCCCCCCCCCTCTCACATCCTCCCCCCCCCCCTCTCACATTCTCTGATAACTTCCAAAAAGGCACAGGGGTCAACTTTGATAAAGAGGCATTCTTCCCTAATAGGGGGTTCTTTGAGAGAATGGAAACTTTCCAACTTTTCCAAACTTGGGGGATTTTTCCTCTCGCAACAAGCTTCAGACAATTATCCCCAACGACACATGTATGCTGTTTAATCTGCTTGTTTTTTTTTTTGTAATTTCAAAAAAAAAAAGCTGACTTTTCTGCATTTTTATTGTTATTTTTTTTTTTTACAGGAACCATATCTTTCACATAGGCCCGTCATTCACAATTCACCGGCTCTCGTGCAGTGGTCACTGGTGCTGTCATTTATTTTTTTCGTTTTTTCCCACACTGGCTAAGGGCTCATTTTGAGAGGTGAACGGACAGCTTTTATGAAAGCCGGTTTTGTTCGTCACGCGGCGGTTTGGGATGAGTTCATCCCTGGAAGGACAGGGTGGAAGAAAGAGCAGAAGGATTCCCACATTGGAGAAGAGACGGGGAGAGAGAGAGGCAGGGGCGTGGGCCGGGGTGGGATGTATGACGGGTTTGGGGGGGGGGGGGGTGAGGCATGA